>JAXIVJ010009819.1:0-49563 GCA_036785665.1 Chirona hameri
GGTGGTGGAGTACTTTGGGGGATAATAACGTTTTAATCACGTCATGACGTGTAATTTTTTGGTGGAAAAACAGTGAATGTTTGAAAATCGTAGGAATACATTAAAAAAAAGTTTTAAAGCAAATTGCAAATAAAAAAGGCTGAAAGAAATTAAAATGGCATTATATTCAAAATTGCTATCTCGGATTCTCGAAATTTTGATTTTTTGACTCCCGATTTTGTTTTTCTCGTCGAAAACTTATTTATCGTTGTTTTACAACATACAACATTCTGTACTGTTTTAATTATGTGGGCCCCCTTGGCTACGAGGGCCCCTCTGATCCCATTTGCTCCCCCCCCCCTCTGAGCCAAATCCTCCCTACGCCCCTGAACATGAGTAATGCACTCGTCGGTACGAATGGCGTGGGTCGCACTTCAACGCTAGATGGCAGACCTGTAGATCGGTATGATGCAGATGGCGCGTGTGTGCTTCTCAGATGGACAAGGTGACTAGAGGTGCAGAAAATGATAAATCTTCGCTACAGTCCAGTCACGGCCACGGCATGAGCCGCGACCGTGACTGGGGCTTGGCACCTCATGAGCCGAGCCAAGTCAAAGCTTTAGTCACGGCGCTGCAATGCTAACCTTATGGCGCTGGCCTGGCCAGTCACAGCTTCAGTCACGGCCGTGAAAGTTCTGGTCCCAGTATGGGGCGCTGGGACCAGAATCTTGCATCTCTACTTATGACCACCCTGAGTCCCTGACCAAATGAGACATCGACCGGAACATTGGGTGCCGACAGACAAGCTCAGGTCATGACATGGCTTTAGAGAGCGGCCTAAAACTGAATCGTATCTTTAAAATGGTCAGCAAACGTTTGGCATTTCCATGACGGGTTCATGCCGTAAAGCAAAGGCTACATCGAGGCACATTAGTATAGGTACGTGATATTTTGATTGTGTAGCTTTTCAAGGTGTGAAATGCGCTGGATAAACAAATGAATTATCATGTAAATAGCCAATGGAGAGCCTTATAGCCTCCTCACGAATTTCAGGGGAGTGGTAAAAGGTCCTTCGTATTTCGGGAAACCAATCCATGTGACGGCTCTTGAATGATCAATACCGATACCAGGCGCGGATCCAGGATTACGATCAGGGAGGGGGGGGGGCGACGTATAAAAAGTTACGCCCTACGGGCGCGTTTGTATGGCGCGACATGGGCGCGACCCGGGCCTCGCCCTACGGGAGCTTTTGTACCTTCGCCCTACGGGGAGTCCTAAAACGACCCCTTGTTAACTTCCAAACCAAGAGCAACATAGAGCAACGCGGTAAGAACCAGCATGTTGCCTGTCATGTTTGTAATCTAACAGTATGTAATTTTTAGGTTTCGGGTCAACGAGTGACTTTCCAGGTCAAGTGGATGACCTCGATCGACCACGTCCAGAACAGCGATTTTGCTCTGTCAGAAAACCTCAAAATGAGAAATTGATAAATGTAAATAAAAAGGCATGTTCCTAGACCAGTTTTGTCCCAGAAATACAATTTTTGCAACAAAAAAAATCAATGTTTTTTTTTTTTTTAAATGACTGAATTTCTTACACTTAGGGAGCCATCACTCAGTTAACAATAGAGATATTTCTTTGAAATTTGGTTTGAGTATTATCCATACTCAGTTCTCTCACACATATTCCGTTTTTTAACATCTATGAACATTTTGATTTTGTGGTGATTTTTCCAAAAAAAACAGTTTTTTATTTTGGGGGTCAAAAACCCCAAATTCGCAAATCCGAGATCGCCATTTTTAATAAAATGACATTTCGTATCTTTGCTTAGTTGTGTTTGCAATTTGCTTCAAAACTCTGATTTCTACGATTTTTGAAACATTTATCGTTTTTCCACCGAACATGACGTCATCAAAACATCATTATTTCCCAAATTTCTCATCTAATTTCAATGAATTTTTTTTAAGCACACGTGCAATTGTTGTATACTTAGCTACGTAAAATTTCAGCAAGATGCGGTGCATGTCTAAATAGTTATGCAAGAAAAACCTCAGAGGGGGTCGTTTTAGGACCCCCGTAGCGCGAGGGTTAATCTCAATGGTGGTATATCATATATAAATTGTCCCATATTGAGTCAATTCATTCCTTGTGGGTTAACCGTTTGTACTGCTGTTGAGTAGAACTGCCAAGATACAGTTATATAAGTTTGGAAATTATGGCAAAAGTTAAAAAAAATCGCCGATGATCGTATTTCCAATAAATTTCATCACATTCTCCGGACATCATGCTTTAACATGATGCGTGATGACCTGACCTGATGCGTCCATTCACGGAGTTTCTGCTTGTTTCAAAGAAATGTCATTTTCAGCCACTCACACAAAATGTGGCACGACGTTTTAGCTAAAGTCATAAATTCTGCCGTCAATATACTGGTCGTTAGCTGATATGGATTCTGGCTCACACAAATCCGAGGCTGTCACCGGAAACGCCATTTACGTCAGTACGGTTATGGCCGAACTCGTAAAGGCTTTAATCAACGGACTCAATAGTCAGGGATTCCCCTCATGCGGTCAACCCTTTGAACCCCGATCACGGTCAGAATTCATTGCCGCCCACACTTCAGCTAAGGCACATTTTGTTATATAAACTAAGCATGTTCTGATATCCGAAACACTGCAGCGCAGCGAGCACGCTGCACGGCCTGGCCAGGTCCGCCACAAGTAAACACTGTTACATAGCATGACTAATCAGGTAGAGCACGCTGCACGGCCTGGCCAGGTCCGCCACAAGTAAACACTGTTACATAAGCATGACTAATCAGGTAGAGCACGCTGCACGGCCTGGCCAGGTCCGCCACAAGTAAACACTGTTACATAAGCATGACTAATCAGGTAGAGCACGCTGCACGGCCTGGCCAGGTCCGCCACAAGTAAACACTGTTACATAAGCATGACTAATCAGGTAGAGCACGCTGCACGGCCTGGCCAGGTCCGCCACAAGTAAACACTGTTACATAAGCATGACTAATCAGGTAGAGCACGCTGCACGGCCTGGCCAGGTCCGCCACAAGTAAACACTGTTACATAACCATGACTAATCAGGTAGAGCACGCTGTACGGCCTGGCCAGGTCCGCCACAAGTAAACACTGTTACATAAGCATGACTAATCAGGTAGAGCACGCTGTACGGCCTGGCCAGGTCCGCCACAAGTAAACACTGTTACATAAGCATGACTAATCAGGTAGAGCACGCTGTACGGCCTGGCCAGGTCCGCCACAAGTAAACACTGTTACATAGCATGACTAATCAGGTAGAGCACGCTGCACGGCCTGGCCAGGTCCGCCACAAGTAAACACTGTTACATAAGCATGACTAATCAGGTAGAGCACGCTGTACGGCCTGGCCAGGTCCGCCACAAGTAAACACTGTTACATAAGCATGACTAATCAGGTAGAGCACGCTGCACGGCCTGGCCAGGTCCGCCACAAGTAAACACTGTTACATAAGCATGACTAATCAGGTAGAGCACGCTGTACGGCCTGGCCAGGTCCGCCACAAGTAAACACTGCTACATAAGCATGACTAATCAGGTAGAGCACGCTGCACGGCCTGGCCAGGTCCGCCACAAGTAAACACTGTTACATAAGCATGACTAATCAGGTAGAGCACGCTGTACGGCCTGGCCAGGTCCGCCACAAGTAAACACTGTTACATAAGCATGACTAATCAGGTAGAGCACGCTGCACGGCCTGGCCAGGTCCGCCACAAGTAAACACTGTTACATAAGCATGACTAATCAGGTAGAGCACGCTGTACGGCCTGGCCAGGTCCGCCACAAGTAAACACTGTTACATAAGCATGACTAATCAGGTAGAGCACGCTGTACGGCCTGGCCAGGTCCGCCACAAGTAAACACTGTTACATAAGCATGACTAATCAGGTAGAGCACGCTGTACGGCCTGGCCAGGTCCGCCACAAGTAAACACTGTTACATAAGCATGACTAATCAGGTAGAGCACGCTGCACGGCCTGGCCAGGTCCGCCACAAGTAAACACTGTTACATAAGCATGACTAATCAGGTAGAGCACGCTGTACGGCCTGGCCAGGTCCGCCACAAGTAAACACTGTTACATAAGCATGACTAATCAGGTAGAGCACGCTGCACGGCCTGGCCAGGTCCGCCACAAGTAAACACTGTTACATAAGCATGACTAATCAGGTAGAGCACGCTGTACGGCCTGGCCAGGTCCGCCACAAGTAAACACTGTTACATAAGCATGACTAATCAGGTAGAGCACGCTGTACGGCCTGGCCAGGTCCGCCACAAGTAAACACTGTTACATAAGCATGACTAATCAGGTAGAGCACGCTGTACGGCCTGGCCAGGTCCGCCACAAGTAAACACTGTTACATAGCATGACTAATCAGGTAGAGCACGCTGCACGGCCTGGCCAGGTCCGCCACAAGTAAACACTGTTACATAAGCATGACTAATCAGGTAGAGCACGCTGTACGGCCTGGCCAGGTCCGCCACAAGTAAACACTGTTACATAGCATGACTAATCAGGTAGAGCACGCTGCACGGCCTGGCCAGGTCCGCCACAAGTAAACACTGTTACATAAGCATGACTAATCAGGTAGAGCACGCTGTACGGCCTGGCCAGGTCCGCCACAAGTATACACTGTTACATAGCATGACTAATCAGGTAGAGCACGCTGCACGGCCTGGCCAGGTCCGCCACAAGTAAACACTGTTACATAAGCATGACTAATCAGGTAGAGCACGCTGTACGGCCTGGCCAGGTCCGCCACAAGTAAACACTGTTACATAGCATGACTAATCAGGTAGAGCACGCTGTACGGCCTGGCCAGGTCCGCCACAAGTAAACACTGTTACATAGCATGACTAATCAGGTAGAGCACGCTGTACGGCCTGGCCAGGTCCGCCACAAGTAAACACTGTTACATAGCATGACTAATCAGGTAGAGCACGCTGTACGGCCTGGCCAGGTCCGCCACAAGTAAACACTGTTACATAAGCATGACTAATCAGGTAGAGCACGCTGTACGGCCTGGCCAGGTCCGCCACAAGTAAACACTGTTACATAAGCATGACTAATCAGGTAGAGCACGCTGTACGGCCTGGCCAGGTCCGCCACAAGTAAACACTGTTACATAAGCATGACTAATCAGGTAGAGCACGCTGTACGGCCTGGCCAGGTCCGCCACAAGTAAACACTGTTACATAAGCATGACTAATCAGGTAGAGTATGGGGGGACACTTGGCCGCATTTTAAACAAATATATTGTTTAATCATGGTCACATTTGATCACTTACATAACGCTAATAGGTGTAAAATGTATTGGGTGTTCTGGTATATTAAGCATACAAAGATAGTACAGTTCGTTTTAGTAGCATTTACACATTGTACAGGTCGCCCAACCGGCCAAGTCACCCCGGGGCCATGGCGACTTGGCTGGGGGTGTGGGTGGGGTCACTTGGCCGGGGGTGGGATGGAGTAGGTAATCCCCACTGCGGGCGAGTCAGATTTAACGACGAAGGACGTGAGCAGACCAGTGAATGATCGCCCCCGCAGGAGAGCATTTTGTGAACACCGTCTTGCAGCGCGGCTGCCTGAGACGGTGCCGTCGTGCTTCTGTCGCCGAATAGACCGCACGGGGATGCCGGTCTCGGCAGACACGACTTTCAGGAAGGCGCCATTCTGCACCTGCTCCACCGCAGCCAGCAGTTGGTCACGTGTGTACGCGGCGCGATGGCCGCGCTTGACCAAAAGCGGATCCAGGGTTGGGGGGGGGGGGGGGCAAAGGGGCCATCCCCCTCCCCCAAGACTGTTCAAGGGGGGGGGGGGGAACTATGCTTTACCTCCCCCCGCTAAGACGTGAAGTCCTCCCCCCCCCCCCGTCAACAACTTTTCGATGACTGCCACCGGCCTGCTACCCCCCCCCCCCCCCCCCCCGCTCAACATCTTTTTTGAAAATACGCCACTGGAGTTGCACCCCCCCCCCTCCCCCCAAAAAATCCTCCCCTGCGTTTGACGTAGGTGCGCATGAGCGACCTGTTAACCCCGCGAGTTACTGGGGTATATTCCATAACGCGGCTTACTGGGGGGGGCTATTTCCCCCCCCCCCTCGGATCTCCAAAACTACTGGACCGATTGTAAAAATTAGAACGACATTCGATAGCCCTGGGAAATTTATAGAAGGAAACCTAATATTGTTGACCTCGGGGTCACCGATGACGTCACAGGTCAGGTCAAGTACAAAATGTTTGACCGTTTCAAAAGGCCTCGATGGATTGAATTGTCGCGGAAAATTGCAATATTAAACGCATAAGCAGTCGATAAATCGGTATCATTCGTGTGTCTGACACTTCTTAGTACCATCCTAAGCTATTTATGACCCTGGGTCAGGTCAAGGTGATCCGAGGTCACGAGGTCAAACTGCAGATTACGGTCATTAAGCGTTGTAACACATGTTTATGGGTTTGTGTTTTGTCTAGAACGCGAACAATGACCTTAGAACATTGTTTGTTCCATATAAATAGAAGTAAAAAGCAAAAACGGAAATGCATTTTTTTATGCATAGTAATGCTGTGAGAGGTGATCGGTTTTTGTCATATATAGGTCATAAGTCAGTCATTTTTGAAGATATCGACTTCAAATTTGGTACACATATTCACCGAACACGTCTCGATCACATATATTTCGGTTTTTGGATCATTCTGCTTTTTTTTTTAAAATGTTTGTAAAAACAAACAATTTTTTTTTGGATTTCTTTCTGAAAATTTTGAATAAAAAAACTGACAAATCCAAGATTGCAGTTTGATAGCTCGGTCTATTGTCAGTAATTTGATGTAAGACAATTACATTTATCGCAAAGATTGTACCTTTGACAGCGTTTTCCGCAAACCATTATTTTTCAACAAAAACCGAAGAACATGACGTCACTCTGACGTCATTCCCGGTTGACCTATCATAACCTCATCTTTTTACTTTAGTCAACATGTGTAGAATTGATGTGCGAGAAGGAACTTAAAGATTGGTGATGATACTAGTGTTGGTTTAGGAGTTATTCCAAAATAACGAGAGGAATGTTTGTTATGCTATTTAAAGGAAGTGCCTCTTTTGCAAACCTGTCCGTTTGCGAGTTTCCATGGATACCGCTATGACCCGGTATCCAGGTGAACCGTATTTGTGTACCATTGTTGGATAATTCCTGGTGTAGAATGTAGATATGTATAAGCAAGGGTGACGATGGAGATTTCATAAGCAATGACTGAACGACCGAACGCGAGTCTGTGCAAATCACCGCTTCTTGTAAACATTTTTCTTGAATAAACTGAAGGGCTTCTAACACCGCATGTAGTTCTGCGATATATATACTTGTGCTATTCTTAAGACGAGTTGAATTATGTGTTCATCACAGTTACAGAAAACTGCGTTTGAAGTACAATCACCGTCTTTCGAGTTATCTGTGAAAATTAAATGAAAACTGGAAAACTGGTTGCGTTATTCGCCAAACTTCTGTCGCACTTTTTGTGGAGTAATGAGTGCTGTTGAACAATCAAAAAGAAATAGAACTTCCCTGTCAATCTTCAGCCATGGAAGAACATTGAGTGTTGGCAAGGGAAGGATTTCTGGTTGGATATAATCCATTCTGCGGAGAATTTCTTAACTCTAGAAGCTATTGTTAATCCAGACCGTTTTTCTGCCGGACCAATGTAGTTATGTTGAATTGAAGGTAAGATGTGTAATGTGTATAGATTTATAAGTATTATGGTTTGAATGAAACAAAATTTTGCTAACATAACGTAAAGATTGCTCCTGTCGTCTCAAATGTAAGAGCGGTATGACAGCTTCTGTTTGTAAGGACGAGATTGGTGAGGTTTTCATGGCCCAAGGGCTATTCGGATGAATGAGTTTTGAATTGTGTCTAATTTTTTAAGTGTGTTATCACTGGCATCGGCGTGTAAACTACAGCTCCGTATTATATGATTGGCAACACCAAAGCCTTGTACAAATGAAGAAGTGTTTTCCGGTCTGCCCCATACTCTGTGCCGGCAATACATCGAAATAATTTCATACGCTTGCTATATTTGGATTTTATGTGCTCCATATGCTTCACCATACTGAGATTTGAGTCCAAAACTATATGCCAAGGAATTTGAATGACTCTAAGCGAGGAATAACGTGACCTGAAAGGCATGGGTCAGACCCCTGACGCATTCTGTTGTTTTTGGTGAAAGCCATCACTGCAGATTTGGCTGGTGAAAAATACTACTGTTCTTTCTGGACCAATCTTCAATTATGTCTAGTGCCTGTTGTAAACGAAAAATTGAGTGTTACGAGTCGCTGTCGGTGCACCATATGGAACTGTTGTCAGCGAACAAAGATTAGTTTATACTTGAAGGAACTGCGTCGAATAGATCATTGATCATGACGTTGAAGAGCATTGGAGATAAGCAGCTACCTTGCGGTAAACCATTTTGAAACGAGTATGCGTTGGAATATACTAAGCGACATCGTACCTGAAAATTGCGTTCACCTGTAAGAAAGCCTAACAAATATTGTGCGGGATGTCCTCGAATGCCTAGCTTATGCAACTTAAGTATCAGAATCGGCCTATATACCATGTCATAGGCACGGCTTATGTCCAAGAAAACTGCTGTTGTATGCTTCTTATATTTAAATCCTTTTCTTATATCAGCTTCAAGTCATACGATATGGTCATAAGTGGTATGATTTTTTCGGAAACCACTGTGCTATTTTGAAAGTAAATTATTTTCTTCTAAGAACCAAGCTAAACGTGTACCTACCATTCGCTCAAAAAACTTTACCTAAACAACTGGTCAGGGATATGGGACGATAGTTGGCGGGGTTATTGCGATCTTTTCCCGGTTTCGGCAATGGAATTTTGATTGCCTCTCGCCATGCTGCTGGAAAAATGTGTTTGGTCCATAAGTCATTGAGTGTAAGTAACAAATTGTAAAGTGTTATCTGGCAACTGCCGAAGAAAAACATAATGTAACTTATTGGGACCAGTGGACGTGTTTCCTGTAGATGAAATGGCATCGCGTAGCTCAGATAAAGAAAAGGCATCATTGTACACTTCAGTGTTATCTGAGAAAAATGCATTTGGAGACAAACGAAACTCTCTTCTGGCAAACTCAATAAATCCAGTTTGTAGTTTTCTGTTGAACTGCAGTGAGCAAAGCTTCTAGCTATTGTGTTAACAATTTATTGCGGTTATGTTATGTACGTATCATTTACACGGAGGGCTGAAAGGTTGGTAAAACTTCTTTTACCAGATAATGAGCGAACAAGTGACCATATTTTCAGGGGTGAAAAATGCTCCTACTCGCCTACGTACGTCATGTGACTGCAAAAGGTGCGGTGAGACAGGACACCGCCAACGAATTCATGCATTTTCAGAGACATGACTTCTAAAATATGAAAACTTAGATAACAATCCTACTCATTTTGACTCGGTAAGATATCAAGCATAACCCATCTCCCATACCTGGCTGTTAAATTAGTAAGTATTTTAATTTAGCTGCAGCATCCATCGACCTCCGACATTCCTGCTGGCCTTTGGAAGCGGCACCCGAGTCGTGAGTTTGTCGGTGGGTCTGATGTGTCTGCGACAATCGTGGTGCTGCTACATGAGACAACGACAATTACGGCACTTAGTTCTGTGCTTCTTTCTGTCCTTTCAACATTACAATGAGGTCACTGGTTTTGATACCTGATTTGATTGTATTTTAACATCAATTTCCGTTAATTATATCACTTTTTAGTTCTTTACACTGCATAACTGCTAGTTACGTGTTCCTCCAGCTAACATATCATTGTTGTGAGAGAATAAGCCAGCAGCTGAGCACCCACTTATAAGGACTGTATGAAAATGAATACTCGCCGAATGGATCGTTAGCCCCTCTATAGTGAAGTGTCTTACGCTTTTCGCTAACAAGTGAACCATACGAACTGACAGTCCAAGACCTTTGATTGAATTAGTTTAGAGCACAGCCTTGGTTTGGACCAGGATAACTAGTCAAACGTTTGGACCTTTAGCGGTGGGTATTTTAATTTTGATAGGGTGCTATCGGTGTCACACGGGTAATAAGTGCGTATTACTTTGATTTCGCCTATATCGATAGCTTGATTGCAAAAAGTTGAAGATGGCTAAAGCTAAACAGAAAATAACTCTAGTTCAGGAATTGAGGAAGAAGCAAAGCCCCCGGCAGGCGGCATCAAGCTTGTGGCCGCTGTCCATACGAGGGCTAGTACAAGAATGTAAAGCGACAAGCTTGCTGACAATACCAGGTAATACAATTTATATTTGCTTTGCCATACATTGTTTTACACTCCCGTATATTTTTATAATTGAAATACGTTCAGAAAAAATGTGTCAGTGTCATCCAGTATTTGGTAATAGTTCAGTAATTCACCTCCCGATTTTTTGGTGCTCTTGAGGTCCATAATAGAAGAAGCGAGTATTATTATGACAGACAGAAAATAATACCAGTAATACAAAAGCTATGACGTCACCAAAAAATACATTTATCAGCGACATTTTGACATCTCAGCAACATTTCCATATTTTTCTAACGAAGCTGATCTAACGAAGCCACTTCTGGAGACCACCATGGAACCGCTTTGCGTCTTGTTGACGGTGATGTGGATATAATCGATACATTCGCAGCTGATAATATAGTATTTGTAAGAAACGTGATACCTTGCTCCGGAGAATGCAATTATTATTGATCGATGTTGCCCAATTCTTGCAACTGCGTCCAATCTGCCTTCTTCAAATTCCAATAGGATAGTGATCGCTGTGATGGATGTCACAGTCAACAAACCATTCAAAGAGGATACATATTGGCGATGAGCAAATTGACAGGTCAATTGCTGATTCATTGTGGTGAGATAATGAAAAGTAGATATTGTTGCCTTTGTTGAGGAGAACTAGATCGTGGACGTCAAGAAAGCTTTCGATAATGTCGTCACGCTCGTCTGAAACTCGGGTATTGCGTCCCCACATAGGATTGTGGGAATTGAAGTCCCCGAGTAAGAGGAAAGGGTTTTAAATTGTGATATAAGCTGATTTAAGTTATAATATTAATAGGCTAGGCCTAAATACATCAGACATCTTCTTTACGCCGTAGGGTTTGGTTTTGTCTATGAGATGGTCTGGGGGTTGACAGGCGACAGCCCCCAGTAGGCTGCAGCGCAGAGTGAATGTGAGCGGAGCGTTATAAACGTGGGTCCCTGCAACAGTAATTGCTGCAAGGTTAGATTAGGTTTGATTGTTATTATTGGTGACGTGAGACATCATAGCTTTGGTATTACTGGTACACTTTTCAGTCTGTTATAATAATACTGTCAGCTGACTGCCGGCAGTCAGCTGACAGTAATAGAAGAAGAATAGAATAATATATGATTTATATTCCCTAATAGAAGAAGGACCCTTCTTCTATTAGGGACCTCAAGAAGAACCTAGGGAGGTGAATTTCTGAATTATTACCCAGTAGTTGCCATTTGGTGTAAATGTCCACTCGTCATGCCATGTTTCACTTAATATTCACAATAGGCCTGTTCCTAGATCCCGAAGTTGGATATGGGATCCCAGTGGATCAATCAGCATAAAATGCACAAAGGTATTGGATCCCAGTGGATCCCTCTGCGTAAAATTGACAGAGATCCTCCTGGATCCCTCAGCGTAAATCGCAGATCCCACGGCATAAAATATATCAGGATCTGGGATCTTTGTGGAACCCTCAGCTTATTGTGTACCTGTATCTGGTGTCCCATTTGGCTCCCGGGACACAGGGTACAATTATCCCGATCTCAGCTGGATCCTGGGATCTAAGCACATGTCTGGACCTACCATATTGAAAAATATTGATGCCAAATGCTCTGACGTCACCCCGGGGGCGTTTCTCCGTTGTGGGTAAACCTTATTAGTAAAGGAATCTTGGTATGTAGTCTCCAGACTTGTGCTTGAATCCTGAATATTGATCTGGGATCTTTGTGGATCCCTCTGGTTATTGTGTACCTGGATCTGGTGTTGCATGTGGATCCCAGGACATATATTGTTTAGTCCCCGAGACGTGAGGAAACCTGATTTTTAGAGTAATTGGCCATAAGAGCACACAAAATTGAAGGTAGTCAGCCTGGCTCTTTGTAGGTGCCAGCATCAATGTTTTTTTTTCACCTCTGCATATTTTACTTGAGTGCGATGGTTGAACTATGCAAGAAAGGATCTCCATGAGAAGCGCTTTGCTTCTCGTATGATCCGTTTACAAGGGGCTCCTTCTTGATTGCGTATGATTAAATGTGCGTTATCTGTGTGCCGTGAGTAGCTACGAAAAGCTCTTTTCCGTCTTGCTATGGCCTAAGCCACTTCTGGAGACCACCATGGAACCGCTTTGCGTCTTGTTGACGGTGATGTGGATATAATCGATACATTCGCAGCTGATAATATAGTATTTGTAAGAAACGTGATACCTTGCTCCGGAGAATGCAATTATTATTGATCGATGTTGCCCAATTCTTGCAACTGCGTCCAATCTGCCTTCTTCAAATTCCAATAGGATAGTGATCGCTGTGATGGATGTCACAGTCAACAAACCATTCAAAGAGGATACATATTGGCGATGAGCAAATTGACAGGTCAATTGCTGATTCATTGTGGTGAGATAATGAAAAGTAGATATTGTTGCTTTTGTTGAGGAGAACTAGATCGTGGACGTCAAGAAAGCTTTCGATAACGTCGTCACGCTCGTCTGAAACTCGGGTATTGCGTCCCCACATAGGATTGTGGGCATTGAAGTCCCCGAGTAAGAGGAAAGGGTTTTAAATTGTGATATAAGCTGATTTAAGTTTCTTGCGAGATCACTGTTGTCAGCATTGGGTGGTATATAAATCAAACAGATATCTATTTTCCTTCTATTCAACCTAATGGTACATGATACAGCCTGTAGTGGGGTATTTAACATAATCTCATCGTGAACGAAATCATGATTTATGTACAAGACTGCACCGCCATGACGACGTTCACCGTCGGTCTCATCATATCGGTATAGCGAATAATTATAAAGAGAAGTTGTAGGGGTCTGTAGGCAGTAGCCATGTCTCTTGTAAAGCAATAACTATTGGAGCTAGTAGTGAGACAAATATTTTGCTTTCAGCCCAGTTTGGAACTAGACCACGACAATTCCACTGTAAGAGCATCGACATTTAAGTGTTTAAGGAGGTCCCACCAAGAGATGGGATTTTTCCGACAGAGAGAGAGCGAGTTTTTCCCATTGCCACTCGGATTACTGGGCGCGATTGCCGCTCTTGACAAACGCCTGTGCGGCCATGCGGTGGTAGAGAGTGGGTAGGGGGTTGAGCTGTCATTGGTCGGTCGGCGCGAGCCGGCCGGGCTACGTTGTTGTGACCACGGCTGGTCTGCCATGCGCCAGGACGAGCCGCAGCCCGGGGGCTAGGCTGGTCGTTCAGACGAGGACTGGTGCGTGGTGGGGCGTCAGCTGGTGCGGTTGGCTCAGTAGCCGTCTGCGCGCACGTAACAGACTTAGCAGGAACGGGTTTCAGAAGTTTGAGCGGCGGCATCTGAGCGATGGGGTCGGTCTGGGTCTGAATCGTTGCGGTTTGGGGTTTGGCAGCCTGTGCGTAAGTTTTGGACGATTGAGCTGGTTTCCTCTCCTCCACGGTGCGCCGCGCCTGAGGACACCCCAGTGGTGGCCTTTACCGCGCATGCGCATATCTCTTTCTGTTTTCCAAACCGGACACTGTGTCGAGCTGGTGCTGTGATCCATCCTTTCATCGACATCGGACCTTCGGACGCCTTCTAGCCAGCCTTCTCCAGCCCTCCACCGCTTCCGGGTGCGGGACCCTGTCCACGTGCATGTGGCAGGGTCGTTAGACCCTTAGATAGGTAGCCTTTATATATTTTTAAGTAGGTAACGTAATTTCCACAATTTGCAAGGTAGAGAACCCGCTTCATTCTTTAGATTAATTGCAGCTGGCAACACGTTCTGCCGTGTGTGCCACATTAACGTAACTTAGGTTATTCATTAAACTGTCCCCTCCCTCCTCCGGTCATGGCGACCTCCCCGCCCCTCCGTCCCCTCATGGCGACTTCCCCGCCCCTCCGTCCCCTCATGGCGACCCCCCCCCCCCCGCCCGGCCCCCTTCAGGAGTCTCTCCCCTCCCGTCCCGGCGCGCGGCCCCGAGCCCCCCCGGACGGTCCCCCTGGACCCCCCGGCTTCCCTCAGGAGCCTCGCCCGGACCGACCCGGAGCTTGGCTCCCCCCCCAGCACCTCCCCACCCGACGGGCCTGCTCTCCTCCTCATTCAGAGGAAGGACGAAGTGCACACGAGGCACTTCAACCCGTTCGCGGTGCGCCGCCAACTGGTCGCCCTCTGCGGAGAGGTGGCCAGCGCGCGCTCCATCCGTTCCGGCGCCCTGCTGGTTCAGACCCTGTCTGGCCAGCAGACTGCCACCCTCCTAGCCATCCCGTCTTTCATGGACAAGGCTTGTGAGGTGACGGCCCCGACCACATGAATTCCTGCCAGGGATTCATCCTGTGCCCCGAAGTCAGCAATCTGACTGAGACCGTGCTCCTCCAAGAGCTCGTGACTCAGGGGGTGACAGAAGTGGTCCGGATGCGGTCTAAGCGACCAGGCCCCAACCCCATGGTCCGGCTGCGTTTCCGGGGCTTACAGCTCCCGGAACGCATCTACTGTGGCTACATAGTAGTCACAGTCAAGGAGTGGACCCAAGGGCCACTGCAGTGCAGAGCCTGCTGGCGGCTTGGCCACCACCAGCGTCAGTGCCACGCCCGCCAGTCCATCTGCGGGAAGTGCGCCGAGACGCACGACACAGCCCAATGTGTCGGTGGCGATACCGCAGCCACTCGCTGCGTGTCGTGCGGGGGCGCCCACCCCGCATGGTCCCGTGACTGCCCTGCCCGAGCGACAGCCGCCGAGCAGACCCGGGCCCGCAAGGCGCCCCCCCCCCCACCCCACCTCCCATCCCAGCGCTGGCTCCCAGCGTCTAGCCCCTGCTGCCCCCATCCCACCGAACCCCTCCCGCGCCCCCCCCCCCCCCGTCGGACCTTAAGTGGGTCCACCCCCACCGGTGCCACCGCCTGCCACGACACAGCGGCGGCAGTGTGCACCCCCACCGACGGCAGAGCAGGCCGAGCCCCACCCCATCTCAGCCGAGTCCCTTCTGGACTCTGGCAGTGCCCCAGCGGCACCCACTCCAACCCCCCGCCGAATCTCTGGCGGAGTCCCCGGTCGAGTCCTCTGACGCTGACGCTGACGCTGACGCTGAGGACTCTGACGCCTCTCTAATCAGAGCCGTCACCCGCCAACTCCCAAACTCCCACCCTCCTCCTCTCTCTGAAGACAGTCGGTCCCTCACCCTCTCCCCGCCATCCCTCCCCTCCCCCCACCCTCCTTCCCAGCTCCCTCGCCCTATAAGACAGGACAGCCCCTCCCCCCCCCCCCAGCCCCTCTGAACGTAACCGCTATCGCCGCAATTTGAGACGGTTCAACAAGAAACAATAAATCACCTCCAACAAAATACTTCATTAAGTTATTTCTGACTAACTGTTAAATCGTGCTGCTGCTGACCTGGGAGTTGCGTGTTGGCTGCCGGAGTCTTGTTGCGGGGGCCTCCTGCTGGATCTCGGCCGCGCGGCGAACGGTTCTTCGTTGCGTGGCTGATTTGGCGGGGGATTTCTGCGATGGGACGCCGATGGTTGATGTGCGGTTTTGCGTTGGCGGCGGCATGATTCCCTGCCAAACCAGTCAGAAATAACTTCCTGACTAACTGTTAAATCAAGTTGCTGCTGACGCGGGAGTTGCGTGTTGGCTGCCGGTGTCTTGTTGCGGGGGCCCCCTGCTGGATCTCGGCCGCGCGGCGAAGGGTTCTTCGTTGCGTGGCTGATTTGGCGGGGGATTTCTGCGATGGGACGCCGATGGCTGATATGCGATTTTGCGTTGGCGGCGGCATGATTCCCTGCCAAACCAGATCACACGCCGATGCTGCGCCGCGGTGCGGTGGCTGCTGCGCGGCGGTGCAGTGTCCGCTGCGCTGCGGTGCAGCATGTTAAATTATGTTAAATCACGTTGCTGCCGACGTGGGGTTGCGTGTTGGCTGCCAGTGTCTTGTTGCGGGGGCCCCCTGCTGGATCTCGGCCGCGCGGCGAAGGGTTCTTCGTTGCGTGGCTGATTTGGCGGGGGATTTCTGCGATGGGACGCCGATGGTTGATGTGCGGTTTTGCGTTGGCGGCGGCATGATTCCCTGCCAAATCAGTCGCGCAACGAAAGGTTCCATTGGAATTCGTTGTTCATTTCTTAACGTAATGTTCCTCCCAACCCTCCTCTCCCCTCTACTCCGCTCTTGCCAAAGCCGAGTCGTTGAACACCCGCCCCTGATAACAGATGCCGATGCTGCGCTGCGGTGCGATGGCCGCAGCGCTGTGGTGCGGTGCTCACTCCACTGCGCTGCGGTGTGGTGTCCGCTGCGCTGCGGTGCAGTATGTTAAATCATGTTGCTGCCGACGTGGGGTTGCGTGTTGGCTGCCGGTGTCTTGTTGCGGGGGCCCCCTGCTGGATCTCGGCCGCGCGGCGAGGGCCGCCGCACCATTCGTGACGTGGCTGATTTGGCGGGGGATTTCTGCGATGGGACGCCGATGGCTGATGAGCGGTTTTGCGTTGGCGGCGGTTTGATGAACACCCGCCCCTGATCACAGATGCCGATGCCGCGCTGCGGTGCGGTGCCCATTCCACTGCGCTGCGGTGCGGTGTCCACTGCGCTGCGGTGCAGTATCCACCCCGTCAAACTTTTTTACA
Source organism: Chirona hameri (assembly GCA_036785665.1). Classification (NCBI taxonomy): domain Eukaryota; kingdom Metazoa; phylum Arthropoda; class Thecostraca; order Balanomorpha; family Balanidae; genus Chirona; species Chirona hameri. The sequence goes on from JAXIVJ010009819.1 coordinate 16,869, forward strand.
CTGTTAGGTGATAGTTATCTTGTATTGATAGGTCCCCTCTTAGATTATCTCTACCAAACACGTTTAGCTAAACAAATATAACAAGGGTTTCTTGCCTTGCGCATTTTTGGCCCACCGCGCAGGTTTTTCCCCTTTGCTATAGACGCTGGTTTGTTTTATTATTCAGGACTTTTCGCCCAGCTAAACACACCCCACAACCAGGTCTCGCCGAGGCGCCGGAGCCAGGGAGACTGGCAACAGTCTCCCGTTGTTGCAATGACGGCACCCCCACGGCTCCATCAACTCTGACACTGTACAAGTATTATTCCCAGGCCCAGGCAGGTGGTCGACAGGCATCACCTAACACTTGCTATGACACCCCCACACCTTCATTGTTTGGTCCTTGGTCAGTGCAGGGGCCGGTAGTGCGATTAGGCTCTCGCTCACGGCATCGCACTGACCTACAATACGCTATCACACACACACACCCGAGTGTGCTCAATACCTGAGCTAGAGGCCAGATCTTACAACATGACTCTGCACACGCTTGAGGACCGTGTCACGGCAGTTGTAGCACACTCGGAGCACCTACACTACCACACTAGATCCGATTTGTCACACCAGATCTGATCTGGAGTGTGCTCCAGGCACCACGACATAACTCGCTGCACACGGTTCCCGGGAGTGTATATTCTTTTAGATGGCAGAGAATTGCACCCCCGCGGAACCGGCCGCGGCGAGTTATGTTGAGCACACTCCGAGCACCCACACAACCACTGACCAGACCGACCTGGGCCTGTCACCTGCTCTGTGTGTGTATGAAATATATTGTGTATGTATGTGTCTCGTGTTTTATTTTAACTTTGACTTTGAACGAAATACTTAACGTAAGATAGACTTTAGATTTACTGTGAACAATTCACTTAACGTAAAATAGCTACCCTATTCCCTTGCTTGCTCGGGTTCCCATAAACCGACTAACGTAACTCTTTGCCTGGCAAATTGCCAGAAGTAATTTCCCCAAACCCGGGAAATGGCTATAGGCCGGTCCGGGTAAAAAAAGAAAGAAAAAAAAGTGCTGTGATCTGTTGCGTTACAACTGAGGCACTTGATGGGATCTGTGCAGGCGGTACCGTCATGAGGAGCTGCACCACACTGAGCTTTGTTTGCAAAATCAGCTAGTGTCCGAACCGTTGGCAGTTGAAGCAGCGAAGGGGGTTGGGAAGAAACACGTGTACTGAGTAGCGGATGTGGACAGCGTGGAGGGTTTCGGGCAGAGTTGTGGTTTCGAAAGTGAGCACGAGAAGGCTGGTATCTTTTCTCTGCCCGTCACGGAAGGTCGTCAGGCGGCGCACGTGTGACACTCCTTCAGGTCGAAGACCGTCACAAATTTCTGCCTCGGACATGAAACGCATCTCCGGGGTGAAAATCGTTCCCTTGGAGTTGTTTCGGGCGTGGTGGAGGGAGACAGTGACGGCTTTCTCGCAGAAGCTTGTACATTTCAGCAGCGCTTTTGTCTGGGCACGGGTCTTGGTTTTCACGATGAGCGAGCCATTTGCCGGTGTTTCGATGTCCAGAATCCCAGTGCCGCAGATCTTCTGGAGATATTTTGTCGGCCAGAAGACGTTAACTTTTCGAAAGGATACACCTTCATCCTTGGGATTTATCACGAGAAACGATCCGGACGAGTCGAGGTACGGTTCAGGACCTTCATCAGAGGGACCAGCGGTGGTCGAAGACGAGCGAAGGTCGGTACCGGGAGCTGAGGCTTGGGTCGAGCGAGGGTCATTACCGGGGGATGAGGCCTGGGACGAGCGAGGGTCAGAGCCGGGGATAGGTCACGGACGAGCGAGGGTCGGAATCGGGGGCAGAGGTCTGGGACGAGCGAGGGTCAGAGTTGGGGGCTGGAGCGGACTGGGACGAGCGAGGGTCAGAGTTGGGGGCTGGAGCGGACTGGGACGAGCGAGGGTCAGAGCTGGGGGCTGGAGCGGACTGGGACGAGCGAGGGTCAGAGTTGGGGGCTGGAGCGGACTGGGACGAGCGAGGGTCAGAGTTGGGGGCTGGAGCGGACTGGGACGAGCGAGGGTCAGAGTTGGGGGCTGGAGCGGACTGGGACGAGCGAGGGTCAGAGTTGGGGGCTGGAGCGGACTGGGACGAGCGAGGGTCAGAGTTGGGGGCTGGAGCGGACTGGGACGAGCGAGGGTCAGAGTTGGGGGCTGGAGCGGACTGGGACTAGTGAGGGTCAGAGTTGGGGGCTGGAGCGGACTGGGACGAGTGAGGGTCAGAGTTGGGGGCTGGAGCGGACTGGGACGAGCGAGGGTTAGTGGCCGTCGAATCGGATTCCATAGGAAGGTCAGGAGAGTCAGCCAGGTTCGAGTCAAAGTCATGATCCGAGGAGTCACCTTTCCGGCGTGTTTTCCCCATCACGGGGAAAAACAAGCAACGGAGCCGGAAAACAATAAACCAATCGAGCAAGAAACCTAACGCAAAGAAACTAAGCAACGACGACGACGATGGAAGAAAAACGAGCGAAAACGTGGAAATCGCACCCAGTAACGACGAAGGTGCGTGAGCGTGTCTGGGGTGGGGGGTGCGGAAATGCCCGTGAACTTTTACCATATATAATATTCTGACTTCAGATATTTCATGTAGTTTTGACACATTAGCATATCTAAGCAATTAATTTTCCAGATATCATTACATCTCTCTTTGCATTGCTTTTCGCGACATTTCCCAACTGCAAAATGTCCTCCTATATGTTAACCATCGCCCGTGCCGCGTCCGATCAGTGCGTGACCTTGCAGGGGGGTTGGTACCCCCCCCCCCCCCCAGCGTGTCGCCCCTAATTGGGCTAGAGCTTCGATTAAAAAAAACGAGCGTGTTACTTGTCACGAGAGGAAGCCATTGATACCCAATTTGAAGGTCCTAGGCTATTAGGTGACCTCTGAGGTCATGTCAATGATTCAAAATTCAACCAAATTGTAAATGCGTATAAATTGAATTTAATCGAGCTAGAATCGCGAATGGGCATATAATTATGCTAAATGGGTGCCAAATTTGAAATTAGCGTCATAAAATGTCCTAGAAACTGCCAAAGTCCAAAAGGTCATGTCAGGTCACGTCAGGTCATTTGAGGTCAGTGACCTCGGTCAGGATGGGCAGTCGACCCCCCTGTCGTCGGGAAGGGGGAAAACATATCTTTTTTTCCCCTCCTGTCATTTAAGGACGCCCCTCCATGCTTCAAAGAGGCCCCATCTCGCAGACCCCATCGCGGAGGTCAAAGGTGCCCTTGGAAGCCAGAGGGGCTCCTATGGAGGTCAGAGGGGCCTTCGAAGGCCAGAGGAGGCCATGTTGAAGTCAGAGGGGAGGTCAGAGGTGGTCCCCTCGGGGTCAGAGGGGGTCCTTTGAAGGTCAGAAAGGCCACCGAAGGCCAGAGGGGGCACTCTGGAAGCCAGAGAGGCCCTCTGGAGATCAAAGGCCAGGGGTCCCCTGCAAGGGCGTAGGCAGGGGGGGGGGGGGGGTAACGGGGCCATGCCCCCCTTTCAATGGCTTCCTCTCGTCACAAGCAACACGGCTCGTTTTTTTTTTTTTAACCGAAGCTCTAGCCCAATAAGGGCGAAACGCTAGGGGGGGGGGGGGGGTTGTACCAACCCCCCTGCACGGTCACGCACTGATCGGACGCTGCACGGGCGAAGGGAAACATGTAGGAGGACATTTTAAAGTTGGGAAATGTCGTGAAAAGCAATGCAAAGAGAGATGTCATGAGATCTGGAAAATGAATTGCTTAGATATAGTATATGCTAATGTGTCAAAACTACATGAAATATCTGAAGTCAGAATATTATATATGGTAAAAGTTCACGGGCATTTCCTCACCCCCAACCCCTGACACGCTCACGCACCTTCGTCGTTAATGGGGGCGATTTCCACGTTTTCGCTCGTTTTTCTTCCATCGTCGTCGTCGTTGCTTAGTTTTCTTTGCGTTAGGTTTCTTGCTCAATTGGTGTATAGTTTTCCGGCTCCGTTGCTTGTTTTCCCCGTGTTGGGGAAAACAAGCAACGGAGTTTTTTTTTATCCCGTGTTTAATGTGAAGAAAGAAACTCCCGTAGGGCGAAGGTTAAGATACCTAACATTACAAATATCAGTGCCCTTTCTTGGCGAACGTGGTGCATGCCAACCATGGTGACAGTGTGAAGTGCATTGTGTAGTGGCAATGTCATATCAATATTTGTGACGAACATTCACTGTGGCAACGCTGTCGCTGCAACAATCGGCTGACCCCGTCCGCCACCGTCACGGACGGTACAGTCGCGCCGACCGCCGCCCGTCACGATGAGGTCGCTCCGTCGCAGCCGCCGCTGGCTGCCGCTGCTGCTGCACGCCAGCAGGCGCTGCTGGCTGCTGCTGCTGATGTGCTGCTGCGGCGCCAGCACGGAACGTCTGCTGACTTCGCCGGGCAGCGAGTGGTCGTCTGAGCCGTCCGAGACCGTCCCGGTTGACTCAGCGATCCAGTGCGCGCTGCTGTGTCTCAGCAGGCCGGGTGGCTGTCCCGGGGCCGACTTCCGCCGCGGTGCCGGTCTCTGCCAGCTGCAGCTGCCCGCTGACGAGCTCCAGCAGCTGCGTCCGGCTGCAGCCGCCGATGACCTGGCGCTGCAGCGGGCGGTCAGCTGTCGGCAGCTGCAGCGGCTCGGCTACAGAGCTGATGGCGTGTACCGGGTGCCGGGCCTGCCGGTGCCGCTCTACTGCGACATCACCCTGACCCTGGGCGGCGGCTGGACCCTGCTGGTCGCAGCCACCTCCACGCCCGGCTGGAACCTCGACGATGTGCTGGAGAGGAACACCGACAGCCCTTCCATCACCGACAACTACTCGATTCTGCGCTACGGCGACCGGATCAAGAGCGTCGGCACGTCTGGGCGGTTCAGATACAGGTACTATCGGTGGTCAGGTCAATCTTCTCCGGTAGGGTTTATATTGATAAGGTAGTAAAGAGACAGTTGAAAATTGGATTGGAACCTACTTCTGTGGCTTCTGTAAAGACTTCAATTTGCTAGTCACCTAGCGAAATTTACATGAACGTCAGTGCATCGTTGTCGTTCCATGCACACATGTGCATGGAACACCTCTTCTCTCCTAAATGTTTGAGAGGAAAACTGAGAAGTGTGCGCTTTAGGCATGTAACCATCCTTAAATCTGACAGACGTTGACAGGGCAAACAGGAAGTTAGTTGCTGGTATCCGGTGAATACATTATCTTGCCATCAGATAACACTAACATAATCATCGTCAGCCCATCCCACATACCACCTGACTGCCACCTGCCATGCATTTCCGTCAGACAGTGTATGTGACATGTCTGTGTGTGCCGTCGGCAGGTTGGAGGCTCAGACGTCAGCGGCACCGGGCAGGCAGCGCTGGGGAGGCGTCTGGCAGGCGGACCGCTCCTACACGCTGACTGGCACCACCTCCAACCAGACCTCGGTCCGAGAGCTCACCTTCGACGTCTGGCCCTCTGGCCCGAGAACGCCGCAGGGCGTGGTGCCATGGATCAACCGAGGAGCTCACCCGAAGGCCGAGCCGCTGCTGACCGCCTCGGTGGTGGATTCTAGGTACTGGTGGGGATCAATCATCGCCAACGACAACGGATCGAACACGGCCTGGATTGCCTACACGGAGGCTGACAGGCCTGATAGGGTCCTGTACTGGGTTAGAGAGGACTGAGGAGCGAAATGGATCTTGTATATCTAATAGACAAGCCCCGTGTGCCTTTTTTACACAGGCAAGGTCCTGAGTAACAATGCTTCGTCGATCTCTATTCATGCCAGGTTGTATTCGGTAACAGCGTAGGTAGATGCTGTGACAGGGCCTCGGCTACGGAATTCTCACTGGGGGGCGGGGGGGGGGGGGCAGTTTGAGAAGAAGAAAAATGATGCTAAGCTACATGGTTAAGCGTACCCATACTGATCCATTTTTTAATTGTGATAATTAATAAAACATAAGTGTAAAATATACATTTAATAGCATACTAATAAAATAATGAAGCTGAATAAAAATGATAAATATAAACACCCCATTGACGGAGCCGAAGGTCCACGCCAATTTCGAACCGACGCAACGAGGGACGGGTATTTGTCCTCAAGATCTCAAAAACTACGCTAGGTAGCTGCAAACGGTGTGTTACTGGTGTTTAATTGAAAGCATGCTTCAGTGACGGTTTTATCTATTTTACAGACCGTACATTTGTATTTTACCTACGTATTTTGTTCCCACTGTGGGCAATCTTTGGTCACTGTGTGTGAGGGGGGGGGGGCAGATAGCGATTGTTGCGAGGGCATTTACCCCCCCCCCCCCCCCCCCCCCCTCCAGTTAACATGTTATCCAAGGCCCTGTGCGTGCTGTGATGCACTGCGGAGATATGCTGTGCCGCACTGCTCCACTGCGGAGATATGCTGTGCCGCATTGCTCCACTGCGGAGATATGCTGTGCCGCATTGCTCCACTGCGGAGATATTCTGTGCCGCATTGCTCCACTGCGGAAATATGCTGTGCCGCATTGCTCCACTGCGGAGATATGCTGTGCCGCATTGCTCCACTGCGGAGATATGCTGTGCCGCACTGCTCCACTGCGGAGATATGCTGTCCCGCACTGCTCTTGGGAATGGCGGGCCTCCGTGACACAACTCTCTGCGCGTAGAGAAAACCGGGGTTAGTTGATGCCATGGTTTTGCTTAAATTGTCATAATTTGAATATGTTATGTGTGCTTTATGTCCTTGGCTAATATATTATCTGGTTTATGACAGACCACAAAAGTTAACTAGAATGAGAGTTTCTGCTTGATGCTGTAGTCTGTACCCAGTCAAAACAGCCCGCCTCGAATGTCCCCACTTACTCCGTGGCGGGGCAAGTTGAGCCATTGCAGTGTTACAAGTAGGTGTGCTAGATAAATATTTAGATTGATAAGTGTGTGCATTTTTCTGTTGTGTTGTAGTTGTACCGGTATTTTACGAATTAGTTTTCACCAAACACGGGCAAATTAGAAAAAGAAAAAAAGATTTGTTTGGGGGAACGTCCAAATATGCTGCATTGCATGCGTCACATGCTGCATTGCATGCGTCACATGCGTTCGCTACATTCATAATAGTGGTTGCTCGCCTGGTGTTGAATGGTTTTAAATACAATGGACAACGTATCTTCTTTTTTGACAACGTGTCTTCTTGGAATAATCAAAGGAAGTGAGTTGGGCCATCACCGAAAGTGACCGAGGTAACACAGACCATGTCCCAACTCGTCCCGGAACCCTCTAGCCCAACCAACCCAGAGGGATGGTCCACATTTTGAAATTACGTAAGAGTTTTTGTATGGTTCGAGAAAAGCGATTGAGTGGGTTAATTAAAGTTAAGTCATTCATTGTTCAGTTCAGCCACACTAAGAATCATTGTGTTGTATTTGTTCATCGAGATAAAATGTTCACGGAGAAAGAAAAAAACTTCTGGTACCCAAAACATATTTGTGTTGATAAAAACCGCATCCATCTCGGAAGGTAACTGGTCTCTGTGGGAAAGTAGATGTCTACTTGCACGCGTAGTAGTAATTTGGGTGAAATCTCTTGAGAAGTGAAATCTGTTGAAAATCTGACCTGACCCGACTACCAACTATTCCAGGTCTCTCCTACCAGGAAGCGATTGTGTGCCGCACTGCATCCTCCTGCTGTCGCACTTCTGTTATAACAAAGCCTTTGTTTCTGGCGAGAACTAACGTTCCGAAAACAAAGCGTGTAATGGCGGCTGGTAAGCCGACACTCAGGTAATGAGAGGGGGGTTTCTGCAGGTACGCTGGGTACACTTTGGGCGCAATAAACTAGTCTCACAGCATGGGACATGACAAGGGAAGGGGACAGGCAGAAGTCAAGTTACCTCGGTCGGATGAAATAGCCCCGTGAGGCGCCTGTCCGTCACCGGCTCGCTCTGCGTGTATTGTTGTGTAAACTCTTTGACGCCGCCATCCAGGGGGGGGGGGGGGTTGCGGAGTCGGGCCCTCCAAGATCGCCCCCCCCCCCACAAGATTAGCAGGATGTTTACATTAGCCCCATGGGAGCGGGGCCAAACACCTGGTTATCCACCACTCCAAATTTTGGGACGACGCTCCTGTGTAAACCCATGAACCTCTCTTTTTCGCTGCGCATTTGAGCTTTTCCCAGCATTTTAGCACTCAGCGTGAAGCTAGGAAAAATTGGATTGGATTCCAGTGCACTGGGAATTCAGTGTACCTGTTCAGTTGTTATTTCAAATGCCACCAACTGTTGTGTGGGGGTCATATGGCAAATTGCACCGTTCGCGTAAATTATTAATAGTGGCGGCAACTCGTGGCGGTGCAAGGCTGTTGTTTATCCTCGTGAATGAGTGTTGCCTTGATGCCAATATCACCCACCGGTTGCTCCTCTACTGACTTCGTGGCTGCTACTAACACTATCGTAGAGAGAAAACCTGTCTCGCCGCCGCTCTTGTGCTGTTTGACACTATCGTAGAGAGAAAACCTTTCTCGCCGCTGCTCAAATTGTGTTGTTTACAGGTAACGGCGGCGCCAGGGGGTCAAACGTAGGATTATATCTGCAGGCCACCACAGTCAGTTCTTCATCACTATAAACAGCCTGTTTATATGCTGTCATCAGTGGCAGCGGATTTGATTTTGACATGGGGGGGGGGGGGCAAGACTTCGATCAATTCAGTTCAGGTACGTAGCCAGAATTTTGCTCAGGGAGGGGCCACAATACCTTTCCACCTCCCGAGGGGGGTTCAGTCGGAGATATTTCACACTCGATTCTTTCCATGCAACACCCATAGACGTAATGTTAAATGTTGACGGAATCCCATTTTATCTAGTGTAAACTGGATCGCTCAGGGGTGGGGGGGGGGGGGGTGGGGGGGGGGCATGGCCCCCGTAGCATACGTCCCTGATTCAGTTCACAGAGTCATATAGCTTAAACACATAGGTTGAAGGAATTGAAGGAAAATTAAAGGTGATGATGATATATCGTGATTTAGAGTGGCGATCTATCAGGGTTGCTAGAGCCCGGAAATTAAGTTAGGGTAACATACAATTGCAATGTAATAGCTACCAGAAAACAAGACCCGTTTTCAGTAGCCAAATATTGATGTTTCAAAATTGAAGTCGTTCCTTGTTAATATGTTCGGTGCATCAAGGGCGGATCCAGCCGGTCGTATTTTTTTTTTTGGGGGGGGGGAACTAGTTTGAGTGGATCTTACCATGGTACCCCCAATTTCGAAAATATCACCGGATTTGGGCCACTTTATTTCGCAACCACACGATTTCTAATGCTATTTTTGTTTAGCTTTTCGACCTTTTGGGATATCGAAACAGGTGTACCTATGTTTTCGTTCCCGACTGCAAGGGAACAAAAACATGAAAAATGTGCGCTGAATCAAGCCGGCTTTGCCCTTAACCCGCGAGTTACTGAGGTATATTCCATAACGCGACTTACTGGGGGGGGGGCTATTTTTTTGCCCCCCCTCCCCCTCCCTCTCGTATCTCCGGTATTACTGGACCGATTTTAACAATTCTAACGACATTCGATATCCCTGGGAAATTTACCGAGGGCAACCTAATATTGTTGACTTCGGGGTCACCGATGACGTCACAGGTTAGGTCATGTACAAATTGTTTGACCGTGTCAAAAGGTCTCGATGGATTGAATTGTCGCAGAAAATTGCAATATTAAACGCATAAGCAGTCGATAAATCGGCATGATTCGTGTGTGTCTGGCACTTCTAAGTACCATACCAAGCTATTTATGACCCAGGTCAAGGTCATCAGAGGTCACGAGGTCAAACTTTAGATTACGGTAAATAGGCGTTGTAACACATGTTTATGGGTTTGTTTTTCGTCTAGAGTCAAAAGCAAAAACAGAAATGCAATTTTTTATGCATAGTAATGATGTGAGAGGTGGTCGATTTTTGTCATTTATAGGTCATAAGTCAGTTATTTTTCAAGATATCGACTTCAAATTTGGTACACATATTCAACGAACACGTCTCGATCACATATATTCCGGTTTTTGGATCATTCTGATTTTTTTTTTGTTGAAAGTTTTTTTTACAAATGTATTTGGATTTCTCAAAAATTTTAATTAAACAAAAACTGACAAATTCGAGATGGCAGTTTAATAGCCCTGTCTATTGTCAATATTTTTTAGGACAATTGCATTTATCTTAAACATTGTACGGTAAGATAAATACGGTACGCAAGGGCAACCGAGCACTTGGGCTCTTGATTCGGTCGTTCCAACATGTGGGACGAGATAAATTTAGGCAAAGTGCCCTTATGGCTGCTTACTATGCCAATGTGCGCTCAGTTTTAGAGTACGGCAGCGTAATCTGGACAGGTGCAGCCAAGGCCCACACTGAGCGGGTCGATCGGGTACAGCACAAATTCCTCATGTGGCTTCAAGCACACCATCATGCTGGCTTTTCTTCTCTTTCGTACCGAGATCTTTTGCAATATTTCAAAGTCACCTCTCTGGCTTCTCGGAGAATCCAGCATGATATTCTGTTTGCTCGCAGCGTCTTTGACAACAGACTAGACTCAGGAACTCTCTTGCTCAATTTGCCTTTGAGAGTGCCTGCCCGATCGACCCGCTCGCGAACCCTGCTCGCGGTGCCCCATGCACGAGTGACCACTGTACAAAGTGGACTGTTTGTCAGGATTCCGAAAATAGTTAACACCTTCTTAAATAGTGATATTGTGGATGCAGATATGTTCGGAGGCAACTTTTACAGTTTTAAAAACAGTGTCCTCAAGTATGTGGCGTCGCTTTAAACTTATACGATTGCTGGTGCTTTTTTGTATTTATTTATACATTTATGATGTGTTTATGTTTTACTATGTATTTAGTAGTTTACCATCGTGTTTTATCTCTCACGACTTCGCCTGTTATTGGAGTCTTGCTCTGTTGGCGATCAATAAAATAAATAAATAAATAAATAAATTGTACCTTTGAGGGTGTTTTCCGCAAACAATTATTTTCAACTAAAACCGAAGAACATGACATTCTGTGATGTCATTCTGACGTCATTCCCGGTTGACCTAACATAGCCTCATCTTATTCCTTTTGCCAACATGTGTATAATTGATGTGAGAGAAGGTACTGAAAGAGTAGTGACGATACTTGTGTTGGTTGAGGGGTTATTGCAAAATAACGGGAGGGGGCAAAAAATAGCCCCCAGTAAGTCGCGGGTTGAGCAAGGACGGGTCCATTCGTTCGTCTTCGGGGCCAACTACTTTTTGCTACAGGGTTCGACGACCCTTACAACAAAAAAACAAGAGTATCTTAGATTTGAACATTTTTTGCGGTCAAGGAAAAAAATGTTGGTCGAAAGAAGCTACCATAGCACTTAAAATAGAACTTGAAGCATCGAATAAATGGCAGTTTTCTTCAGAATTTCCAGCTCTTAATCTCGGATAGTAAACCGAGGGGTTGGTCAATGGTCCGGCCGAAAAAAATGAATACGCATTTCGCTGCACAAATGTTTGTCGTTGTTATCTGTTGCGCTCCGATAAAAAAGAGCTAAAGGCGAGGACGTCAAATATGATCGAACCATTCGCACTTTTGTCATTCAAAACAATAATACAGATGACCCGATCCTGGCGTCAAATTCAATATGCATTTCAAGAAACTTTAGCTACCCATCTATGCAGCGCATACGGATAGGATGATAAACTTCCGTTGCCAGGTTCTTGAAAAAAATATGTCCCTGCTCCCGGACCTCGAGGCCATTTGCGCATCTCGGCGGGTCTATAGATACGACACACGCAGACGAAGTAACCGATACCTACTACGGTGAAGCCCGCATTTCTCATATTACTGCCATACAGTCTATGGCAGAAACCTGCGGCAGCCAGCCAGGCAGCGGCAGCCTGAAATAATCTAGCTGGCGACTTCCCGATCGCGCAAAGAAGTCAACGACTTCGCTGACGGATGACATTATAATGTCATCCGTATAGCTCAGGCCTATAGGTCTCGCGGTGGGCTTCGCACATGATCAGCGCCTCCATCCGGAGCTCGGTCATTGTCGTTCGGAGAGAAGATTGTCTTCTCCACCATACTGAACACCCTCCCCGCCTCTGCCGTTGTGGCCGGAAGGACGGGAAGGACCTACAGGAAAAAGGATGAATTTGGACCGATTGTTCTATTGTAGACTTGCTTGTCCGAAATGGTGCTGGATACAAATAATGAAATAAGGACACCTGTAAACGTGATAATTGTTAAACTTATAAATTACCCCTCGCCCTAGTGGGGGTTATTTGTCATTCCCCCCTGATGTTTTTCGAGAATAGCGGAAAAACAGCGGCGCGCAGCGTCGCCAAATTTGTCAAAAATTGCCCAAATTTTGGCCAAATTTCCCCAGTACCGTTTTAAAAACTAAAATATAGCATGTATCAGATTTTACGTCGGGGGGGGGGGGGGGGGGGGCATGGCCGTCACCCCTCCCTGGATCCGCCCCTGCGGCGCATATAGAAGTGGAGTGAAAATTATGTTTTATCAATTAGCTTCAGCTTTAAAGATTGAATCATATTTCTGACACTGTTCCATCATATAATAATTGTATAACATGCTATATTACTATATACTATATTACTAATTTTGTCTAAACTTGCGTTACGTCACTTTTGCCTCAAGGACAAGCTACCATATTTGACTGCCATATGAAGTATATTTTTTTCTTTTATTTTAAAACTTTTGCGATGCTCATCATTTTTACCATATATGTGGTAAAGGATATGTCATTTTCGACTACGGAAGATGGGGGGGGGGGGGCAAACAGATAGTTTTGTCCCGCTTGATTTTGCCAGTGGGGGCGGCTGCCCCTGCTGCCCCCCCCCCCTCCCCCCCCGAATCCGCCGCTCCTGGCTGTCATCAGCTTGGAATGGACTAGTTGCAGGCTGTTTGGTGAATATTTGCAAAATAATAATACAAATATGCTGATGAACGTGATACACACCTATATGCATAACATTAAATATCTCGCGAGATATTTGTATGCAGCGGTGTCGATTTTTCAAACGGTGGGGGGGGGGGGGGCGAACACACTGGCGGATCCAGCCTCTCTCTGTGGGGGAATCTTTTTGTGGGTAAAAGGTACATCCATTTTTTCCCCTCTGAGGATTTGGGTCGGTCACCTTATTTCGGTATTCGAGCTTAAGCAATTCACTTTTCAAATTCACAAAATTGATTTTGTGGATTTTTTTCCCCCAAAAAAAAGTTGGTTTTTGTTTTGGGGGGTCAAAAACACAAACTTTCGCTAATCCGAGATGGTCATTTTGAAGAAAACATGATTTATTTTCTTTAAACTTTGTTGTGCAATTTGCTTCAAAACTCTATTTTCTACGATTGTTCAAACATTTATCATTTTTCCACCAAAAATGGCATGACATGACGTCAACGTCATTATCTCCCAAAACACTGCATCAATTTAATTGGAATTTGGTCGGAAGACATAAAATTGATGCAGCATAAGGTACTGGAAGTTTGATGCTGATATACAAAACACAAAATATTGCTACACAAAATTGATGCAAGTTGATAAGTTGATACACACAAGCGTATAGTTCAATTATTTTATATTATTTTAAATATTGATGATTCGCAGGAATTTATAGTAAAGTGACAATGTATACAATATTCTTATTCATTTGTTGTTCAATAAGTACATTAAAGTAGTGGGTTACGTAACCTGCAACTTGTCCATTTTTGTGTGAAAGCAGGCAAGTAGGATCACGCCGAGTTTGCGGCATGTAAGGTTTTCGATTTGACTCTTTATTCGGCTTGTTGACAGGAATTGTGCGTCCGCTTAGTCGGCATATGATTCAGAGTCTACATCGTAAACAGATCATCCAGTAAAGGACTCAGATAACCAGTTAACAAAAAATGCATCGAAAGATAATGCTCTATTTTGTAGCCTAGGGTCGAATGTGCAGTAATGATCTTTATTTTGGTGTACCATTAGCTCTCTCGAATTCCCTTATTTATCAAAATGATATATTTTAACCAAAATTATGACACAAAATGGCCCCCAGCCCACTGTTCCCTCGCCTTTTTTATGGGGGGAGGATTTTTGGGGATTTTTTCCCCTCACAAAATCACAATTTTCAAATATATCTAAAAAACGGAAGATGTATTGTAGAACCAAGTATGAATGATACCTACACCAAATTTGAGAGCAATATATTTATTGTTGACTGACTTATGGCTCCCTAAGTATGAGAACACATGACGTCATTTTAAATTGCTTTATATGGCTTTTAATGACTAGATATACAGACCAATAAATGCGAATGCTAACACTGTATTTCTGAGACAAAACTAGTCTAGAAACATGCCTTTTTATTTAGATTAATTAATTTCAAATTTTGACCTTCTGCGACCTGACTTTGACTTGAACTTCACCTACGGGCCAGGGTGTGAAAATGGTAGTGTGAAGTAAGGGTGTGAAGTGGTGCTATCGAATTATACGTGTACAATAACCCATAAAACATGTGTCGCACAACTTTCGTAGACCTCTTGCCAATATTGACTTTTTGTGACCTGACCTCGCCTTGACCTTTGCCTACAATTTCATTTTCGGTAATGTGGTAGATGTATCATACCTTTGAGAGCTTTGTGTGCGATAATAGTCGTAATCAAAGGCTTTGAATGGAAAGTATGGCCCATCAACTCAAATAACTCAATTTTGACCTTTGACCTGACCGTGACCTGACATGTGACCTTATTTTAAGAATTTCGGGGACGTGTTAGATTCCTTTTTTATTGAAAACTTTCTATCACCGCCTTGCGCGTCTCGCTGCAGTCATTGGTACGGAAGATACGAAGGGTTAAAATGTACCCCCCCCCCCCCTATCCGGGCGCGTTCGGCTGGAGACCCCAGCGCAGCGTGGGTTAACTAACCGATCATCATGACTATGGTTCGAAGCGCCTTGACGGGATGAACACGATGACGTTAAAGGTATTGTCGCATCTTCATCAGATACAAAGTTATTGAAGACAAACTGAACAAAAACAGCCAGCGACACGTGCAAACGGTATATGCCAGAGCACAGGCGACCTGATCCGTCTAGCCGGAGCCGACAGGTGAAAGCATGACAGGAGCTGGGGACTGTCAAGTCGGCCGTGAAAAACGTTGTGTATGAACATAAGATCATGCTGCATGAAACGAGATTTTATGGAGGAAACCTTGAAATGCTGCAGTAAGTGATCGTAAGCTATGTTAAAGGAGCTGTGGTCAGATGAACACGCGAGCCAAATAAAAAAGGAATGCTGAATGCGTTCAAGCCGTTTAAGATGAGTCACTGCCGCTCCCGACCAGACCACGCTCCCGTATTCGACAATGGAACGGACATGAGCGTTGAAAGCACACAACATGACCTTGTGATCGAGCTTTACATGGCAACGGGGAGCTGGCAGCTGCATGCTGCGGATAAACAGTCCAAGCATACGTTTGGCCTTTGCGACTGTGGCGTCCACATGAGAAGCGAAGTTCAATTTTGAGTCTAAGATGACTTCCAAGTCGCGCACCTGTGCGTGACGCTCTAGTGTAACACCATCCATTGTGTAGGCCGCTAAGACGAGGTGCGCAAGGTGAACGATATTACGTGGCACTTGGCCGGGTTCACACTTAGCCCCCACACACGTGATCAATGTACAGTCGATGTCAGACTGAAGTGCATGAACATAGTCCTCACAGCGGACCGGCGTATACAGCTTAACGTCATCAGCATACATTGTGCACCCATTTTTTATGTGGAGTGGTATATCGGCGGTAAAAAATATAAATAACAGGGGGCCGCAGATACTATCTTCTGGGACGCCCGATAACACTGGAGTCCACGGTGAGTGTTTCCCGTTTACAACCACTCGCTGACTATGGTTTAACAGGTATGAGCGAAGCCACGGGTATGCGCGGTCTTTCACGTTAAATGAGTGCTTCATTTTGTGCAACAACATTTGGTGATTCACACTTGTAAACGCGGACGAGTAGTCGGTGTTCACGGCGTCCAACTGTTTCTCCTCGGCTATAGAGCCCCAGGCATCATTCAGGAAGCAGGTCAGGTTGGTCACGCACGAACGTTTTGACATAAATCCGTGTTGGTTGACAGGCAAAAGGGGACGACAATGTTCAATCAGGCAGTCGTGAACAGCCTTCTCCAGCACCTTTGAGCAGAGTGGTAAAAGGGAGATGGGCCGATAGTTTTCTGGTCGTTTTTCATCTCCCTTCTTGTGCACCGGTATAACATTGGCTTGTTTCCAACTGTCTGGAAAGACGCCCTGCTCGACCGATAAGCGGCACGGGATCTCGATCGGGACGGCCAGCTCTCGAGCACATTCCCTTAAAATGCGAGCACTGAGGCCGTCCGGACCGCATGCCTTGTGCCTGTCAAGGTTGAGAAGTAGGCGCTCGACCTTGCCCTGCGGAAAGTCAAATTCGTTTCCCTTTGGTACGTTTAGGTCTGGAACGATTGGCAACGTTCCAATATGAGGGTCAGACAACTTTTGCCCGAGTTTAATCGAAGGTCGCATGTAGAAGAAGGGCGATTGGGATGGTAGTTTCTCATATGTGGTTCTCTGACATATATTCCGGCTTTTTTAATACCTTTGAAAAATTTGATTCTGTGGGCATTTCCCTTCCCCCCTCCCAAACAAAATGTTTTTTTTTTCTTCTGGGCTCCAAAAACAAAATTGGCGAAAATCCGAGATCGCCATGTTGTAGCTCTTGCCATTTGCCATCTTTTTCCGTTTTTGGATTGCATTTTGCTTAAAAATGGCATTTGTACGGTCTGTTAGAGTTTAGCTGACTTTTGCGTAAAACTCGTATGTAGTGAAGTCACTAAATTCGCTATAACTCAAACTGTTTCGGCGAAATTACTTTATATTTTTCATAGAATACGTCAAATCGATGTAGAAGAAGGTAGCCGAAGTTTTACGTTGATAGCGCTATTGTTTTTTATAACTATTACGAAAATTCATCAGGGGGCGTAAAACGTCCCCCCCAGTCAATGGCGGGTTAAGTGACTATCACCAAACCAGTTTTCAGCTTCCTGCGAGTACCAGACCGATCATTCAGAAAGAAACTTCGCACGTCCAGAGAAGGGGTGGTAAAGTGTTCTGTCCTTATGGGTAAGGTCGGGGACAAAATGCTCCTTCCCATGAAATACTCGGGGGTGAAAATGCCAGTAAAATCATTCCCTATGGTTATGTCATTCCTGGGAAAATTTACTAAGCGATCATGTCCTTAGAAATACTGCGTCAAAACCACTTCAGATGTAATATTCACTTAATCATCATATTCATCACGTCAGCATGTATGTACATTTACATTTTTTTAATTAGCATTTGCGTTTCAGCTCTTGATTCTCAATAATTTAGTTTCACCCATATTGCCGACGAAAAAATATATACAGCTATCTAGGTAGACAATTGCTCCCCCGGTGGTGGGGGTCGGGGTGCTTGTGTATTTTCAATGGAGTGAGTCTGAGATCGACTGTCAGGACAGTCGATCTCATTGTTCTGGTACTTTGAGAGTTCTACTATAAATAGTAGAAAATCCGGTTAATTCAGCATGGACATATTCACATTCCAGTTATACCGTGCATCCTGCGCAATTGCGTCGTTTATGGCGCATGGTGGAAGACCCTATACGAAGGTAGAGTCATCCGGCGATTTGACCGAATCCGACTTAGGAATGGTGACGTCATCTGGACGGAGAATTCCTCACCCCTATACAAATCAATAATAACTCGCAATTTTTGAATGACTGTATAGATAATTCTACTGGGCAAAATTACAAACAACATGCCCTGAAAGAAAGACCGATTCAAGCACTCTAACTTATCGAAATAACATTTTGCTCCTAAGTCACTCCTATTTTGACAGCGAAGGAGCTCTTATCTTACTCCTTCGCTAATGTTAAAAGGTTGGTTTAGTTTGGTTTGTGGACCAAGCACCGTATCCTCTTGGGACCAAGGTGCTAATTGGAAGACTCGCCCTGTTCCGAAGGGTATGGGGAGCCGGGCAGACTTTTCAGAGGCCCGCCGAGGGATTGAACCCTGGTCCCCGGCACAGAAGGCAAGTATCTTACCACTGCGCCGAGTTGCTCCCCCAAATTACAACTGAAATGTAAGCAACGTGTTTTTTTGTGTGTAAAATGCGTCAGATATGTATCCAGCAAGGTCACGGCATTGGCGACCCCTGCGCAACCGACTTTCGGTCTCAAATACAAGTCCTGCGCTCCGCCAGGAACGAATGTTTAGTGAGAGCGTGATAGTGTTTAGTGGTCGACCAGATGTATATGACGTCATATGGCAAACTTGGTATCTGATGCATTTCTGCGCCCACGTTGTTTACATTCCAGTTGTAATGGCGGAGTCGTTGCGGACGGTCGGCTGAGGCGATTGACGGGTGATACAAATTATTATTGTTAGGTAAGTACTGAGAATGTCCCTGTTTTGAGTGCAGTTCTGATGAAATTAGACATGTAGAATTAGTATAAAATATTCAATCTACCTATATAAAGGTGTGTAAAAGCGAATATCGCCCAATAATTAGCTATATATCTTTGTTTGGTCTTAACCCGCGCCGTGCCGGTGCTCGGCGCCACCTTCGCCGTGCCGGGAGGGGGGGGGGGGGGTAGACCCCCCTCTAACTCGAAAACTAAAAGGACTAGAAAGACGGGAAAAAGGAATTATAAAGCTCTCGACAAGCACATTCCAAAGTACTTCAATATGTTTTTCCTCAAGTCAATAATGAGGTCACCAGAGGTCATCAAATGTCAGATTTTCCAGTTTTAGGACTTCGCTCCAGAAACTCCCAGATATCACAGGAACTATGATAGCTAGGAGGAAACGAAAAAAAAAACAATGGAAAGCTAAAAAATGCAATAGTTAGAGTGTCCTTAGATTTTAGCTCAGGTCAATAGTTTAGACTCCAGAGCTCATCAAATGTCAAAAGGCAATTTTTTTTTACAAAACAGTTTATCATAGCTTTTACCTAATAAAAGAAGGCAATAATTTTGACGCCGTCGTGTTTGTCTCGTCAAGGCGCTTCGACTAATATTAGTGTTGACCAGGTTAGATCAACTTAAAAATGTGACCTCAGTTCAAAGTCAAGTGGTGACCCAAGTAGGTCATGTTGCATATGGGAAGACGTGCCGTGACGAGACAAACACATTGGTTTCGGTTTCACTTCTCTATTGTCATTATGTCAAGAGTTATTGCCATACAACTGTTGGTGACCTCGGATGACCTCGGCTGACCCTGTAGGGGTCACTGAACAGCAATGGCACCTAGGTCATCAAGACTGGCCTATAATAACATGATCCAGAAGGAATTATACTGATATCTTGCGTATCCTTGGAGTAGGAAGCATTTTAATATTTCCCCATTGACTTATAATGGGAGGTCACGAAATTGACCCGACCTTAGGTCGCTGATATAAATAAAATCCAAGACAAACTAATTGTAGATGTATATGACCTTATGAAATTCTGTAAGTGTAAAACCGATCATCCACAACCCATGTGACTGTGGTACGACCACAAGTTCTTTTGGAGGTGGGGTCACGTGACCTGGTCTGGTGACCTAACCTGAGATGACCCGAGGTATTTTGTTTACATAATGTGGACAATTGATGCCCAAACAGCTGTGCCAAAAACAGCGGCGCTGTGCGCCGCCGTTTTCCCGCTCTCCGAGAAAAACCTGAGAGAGGTGTCTAAACACGCCCCCCCCCCCCCCCGGCACTGCGCGGGTTAAAATATAGGGATGATGTGAGCGTGCAGCCAGGTGTTAGGGTATTCATGTGAAGTTAAAAAATGACCCCAGCTGAGCTGGGGTCATCTTTGTATGTTCAACTTTTGGTCGGGGCCACTCAAAGCACTTTTACCACCCCTGGTCCAGAGTGAGTCGAGCACTCGCTGAATGGTGTTATCCCCCACCTCGATGCTCAGCCCAGAGGCCATCTGGGGGAGCGAGATCTGCCATCTCTTCTCCCGACCGCTCCGAGGTTTTCAGCGCGATCGATGGCGATTTTTCTGTTTCCTGGAGCTATGCCCGCGGCATCGCGACGTCAGTCGCAGCAGCGCGGCGCGGCGAGGCGAAGCGACGGTCAGTCCAGTCGGCGGTTCAGTGGAGCTCGCACAGTGCGGTCAGACAGTGCGATCGGCAGTGAGGCGCCGACACGATGAACGTCTCCGGAACGGCTCCATCTGACAACAGTAGCTTCGGTAGCTGTCTGTTGCAGAGCGCCGAGCTGCAGTGCCTCCGCATCACGGTTCCGGACAACAGTTCGCGGATAGTCTGCTCCTCCGGCGCTATAGAGGAGCGCACGGCGCGGCTGTACGCCGCCCAGGTGGCGCTCACTGCGGTCATCGTCCCGCTCGCGGTGTTCCTTAACCTCACCGTCGTCATCACCATCTACATGAACCACAAACTACACACGGTCATCAACGTGCTGGTTGGCGTGCTCTGCATCGCCAACGCGGTTTGGACTGTGGTACCCATTCTAACTGCTACGTATCCGAACTATAGAGGTGTTCCTTGCATCGTTAATTCATTTATTTTCCCAGCCACAAGAAATATTATGTTCGCTACAATCGTAACCATCACCCCTTGCGATACCTCATAATTGTGAGAAATCACAGCTACCCAGCGCAAAAGCGAAACATCATCATGTTCACGACGGCTGCAGTTTTACCTGGTATAGTGCACTGGGCGATTCAGGCAAATGTATTTAAATCGACTTGTGAAACAGAAGTCGCCTGGATGCCTGACGGCCAGGTCATTTTCATTCTAGAAAGCAAATCGAAGGCAACGCTGCCGTATCTCATAAAGATCATAACAATGTTGATAGAGTACAGCGCTGGCATATCAATCCTGGCTTTTTGCTACCACGGCATCTTGACAACGGGATCCCATTCTCGGGCGCGATTAAACAATTTCGAGGCGTGTCCGATACAGGAAGGGTCGCTGGCAGTCTCTTCCAGCGCCAACCAACGTGCAGTCGGAAGCAGGCCGGAGTCGCCCACCACCTCTGCCCGCGCTGACACCCAGGGTGACGGCCGCGAGGACACGCAAACTGTCGGCGGGAGCGGGTTGACGTCGACGCCCAGCGAAGAGCCTCGGCAGAGTGGCCCACGTCCGGCTCAGGTCGGCACCAGCCACGGACTGGGCGTCGCGGTGACTGACTCCCGGAGAGTGAGGTTCCGTCTGGTGGCTGCCCTGACTGAGGTCGACAAGCAGAGCCGCGCTCGTCTGCCAACAATACAGGAGGTGAGCGTGAGTCCGCCGCGGCAGCTGATCGGGACCACTGCATTTCCGCTACCACAGCAAAGTCACGACATCATTGAAACTAACGTGCAAATCGTTAACCAAATCGATTCATCAACCAGCTCTTCTAACGTATCGGAGATTCAGACCCATCCTGAAGAACGTCCCAACACGGCCACAGCATAACCTCTCAGTCCCGTTCTCCTCCGAGATAGCGGCCAGCTTTCCACTGGCATGCTCACTATCCTCCAGGAGCCTGTCCACGAGAGCTCCTCCTTCCAGGACAGCCATCGGTCGGCGGGCCGGCCGCCGCGCCAGCCGGCCAGTCGCCGTCGTGTGGACATCGTGGCCACCCTGTCGCTCTCCGCCTTCCTCCTCATCTTCGTGGTCTCGATGGTGCCGGCAGTGGTCCTGGCTGTGACTATGTCCGGCACCAGCTGCGCCATCATGCCCGACCAGCGGCTGATTATGTTCATCCTAGGGATCGGCGGCGGCGGCACGGCGGCTGTCCTCAGTCCGCTGGTGCTGGTGCTGTTCAGCAGCGACTTCAGACGGGCTCTCCAGCATACCGCCCGCCGGCTGATGCGCTGCCAACTGTGCCGTGAAAAGTAACCACGGATATGGTTCATGCTTGATGTCACGACACGAGCGATGTCACCATTTTCCTAAGATTTGGAGATTAGGAATGCATCGATTCTCTGCGGGTTCATAAAGACATAAAGACATAAAGACATAAAAGAAAAGTGCAACAAAGAGCCTCTTGGGCCCATCCGAGGTTGCACCCCACCCCACCCCCACCCCCCCCCCCCACCCCCACCCCCCCATCCCTCCACCAGTCTCGCCCCTTCAAATCACCTTACTCTACCTGCATAAAAGAAGGCTAACCCCACGAGTATTTATGAACTAATCCCTTCTCTGTAAAGTATTTATCTAATCTAATTTTGAAGGAAGCAAGTGTCACTGCATCAGCGACATCCCCTGGTAGCATATTCCAATGTCCTACAACCCTTCTACTGAAAAATGACTGTCGTAGCCTAGTCCTACTTTGTTTCATAATGAGTTTATGCTGATGACCTCTACCTCGATTTTCCCTATTGAACTCAAACATACCCTTTAAATATCCAGAATGCTGACTATTTACAAATTTGAAGACTTCA
Organism: Chirona hameri; assembly: GCA_036785665.1. Lineage (NCBI taxonomy): Eukaryota > Metazoa > Arthropoda > Thecostraca > Balanomorpha > Balanidae > Chirona > Chirona hameri. Next base: position 39,331 of record JAXIVJ010009819.1, read on the forward strand.
ACTAGATCTCCTCTTAGCCTTCTATATCTAAGTGAAAACATACCCAATTTCTTTAATCTATCTTCATAAGGTAAACTACCAAGACAATTAACCATTTTTGTTGCCCTTTTTTAACTCTTTCTAACAACCAGCAATCTTTCTCATATGTTGGAGACCAGGCTTGTACACAATACTCCAAATGTGGTCTAACGTATGCACAATACAGTTTTGTTATTACCTTTCACTCTTGTAGGAAACATTTCTGTTAATGGCCCCTAGCATTCTAAGTGCCTTTTTCCTAGCTTCTACAACCTGGTCTGACGCTGATAGTCTATTGTTTACCACGACACCTAAATCTCTTTCCTTTTCAATCTGCTCCATTTTCTGCCCACCCATTTCATACCTATGTTTACTGCTAACCCGTCCAGCGTACATAATCTTACATTTACTCAAATTGAATTTCATCTGCCATGCTTCAGACCACTCAACTAGCTTGTCCAGATCTGATTGAAAAACATCCTGATCATGTTTCCTCTAATAATCCTGACAACTTTTAGATCGTCTGCAAATTTCAAGACTTTGCTGTCTATACTGTTCTCAATTGCATTCACAAATATTATAAAAAGCAATGGGCCCAGGACTGAGCCCTGTGGAACCCCACTGAGAACCTCCTTCCATTGTGATTGGCACCCATTCAATATAACCCTTTGCTGGCGTCCTGAAAGCCACGTTTCTATCCAATCCAGAATCTTGCCCCTGATCCCATGAATTTTAAGTTGCAACCCCAGTCTTGTATGGGGGACTTTGTCAAATGCTTTACTGAAATCAAGAAAAGCTACATCTAGCTGTTTACCCTGATCAAAGCTATCTGTTGCAACATCCAAAAACTCCAGAAGATTAGTTAAACAAGAACGGCCCTTCCTAAAGCCATGCTGTGTATCCTTGATGAGTTCATTTTGCTCCAATAATTCAACAATCTTATCTTTGATGATTGATTCAAGCACCTTGCAGACTAATGAGGTCAGACTAACCGGTCTATAGTTTTCCTCTTTACTTCTATCTGAGATGTCTTGTGTGTGTTCGGTCAATTTCCTGCCATCTAGAGCTCAATCTACCTGAAAGCGAGGACATCACATTCACGCTTCGCATGCTATTCATTGTCTTTTCGTACGTCTTGATGGCCACCTGCTTGAGCGCTGTCAACGAGTGCGTGATTTATGGGTGATAATATGACCAAGTTAACTCCAAGTCGATGTTCGCTTATCGTATTGTGTTGTATTGTATTGACTCTCCAGCACAAACCAACATACCATGCACTTACGGTGATAAGATACACTATTGGCTATTACTGTGTTGTGTCATGCATTCAAACAAGTTGGGATAGAGAAACACTCATTCACCATCGCACGTACACCATATTACACACGAATACACAGACCTCTCATTCACTCATTCCCATCGCACGTACACCATATTACACACGAATACACAGACCACTCATTCACTTATTCACCATCGCACGTACACCATATCACACACGAATACACAGACCACTCATTCACTCATTCACCATCGCATGTACACCATATTACACTCGAATGCGTGCTCATGTCCCGCTATCTGCAGCAGACACTCCTTCTTCACCGTGGTCGCAAAACATGTTCGGTTCAGCGCCCTCACAGGCGGGAGATTGTAATCGGCCGGGCACGATGCACAGACTGTCGCTTGCCACTGTTGTGTCGCACCGGTGGCAGACGGATGTCGTTGGACTGACGAGTGTTCCTACCAGTCGTATAAATGTTTTAATTGAGACAGTCAGAGACAGAGACAGACAGTCAGACAGCAAGTGGTAGTGGTTGTCCTGTTGTGATAATCTTGTGAAGTAAAGTTACGTTGTGGCAGTATGTTAACTGCTTGACGTTGAGCTCAGGGTTTTGGTTCATCACGTCAGAGATGTGGCCCAACTTCCGGCGGCCTGATATACTCTCACAGAGTAATTTGGTATTGACTGCACTTGTTTGATGTTTGTCGGGTCTGTGCCGCCGTATACAGAAATACAGCAGCGTACTGTTGATATGACCAGACTCTGCACTATCGTGTCAATGAGCTCGCCGGGGAGACTGTGTCTGATCTGGGACAGGGCCACAAGCAGCCCATTGCAGCGAGTTTTCAAGCCGGTGATGTGCGAAGAGGAGGTGAGTGACCGGTCAAAGGTTACTCCTAGGTTGCGAGCCGTACTGCTTTCCTCAATGATGCTCTCTCCCCCGCGGATAGAAATGGGCGGCATGTGTCCCAACATCTGTTGCGTGCCGAGGACCAGGAGCTGGGTTTTACCAGCATTGAGTTTCATCGCATGCTGTCCAAACCATTGGTACCAGGGGCGTCGCTACCGGGGGGGGGGGGGGAGTCCGGGTGCCCGGACCCCCCCCCCCCCACACACACACACTTTTGAGCGGGCGCCGAAGGCGCCCCCTCAAAAAGTGGGTCTGTTCTGGGTTTTGAGAGGGCGCCGGAGGCGCCCCTTTAAAAACTCACACAAAAAAAAATAAAACCAAGGAAAAAAACACAAAAAACACCAAAAATGCCCCGCCAGTATGTGTGCGCCCCTATGACAGTGAGGGTCCAAGCCAGTGGCGTACCGAGTATACGGTCATTCAGGGCATGACCTGGTCCTTTGGACCCGAGGCGCCCATGCAAAGCTGGCGATCAGTGACGGCGCCCCTCCGGCCAGTGACGGCGCCACTCCGGCCAGTGAGGGCGCCCCTCTTCGGCCCGTGACAACGCCCCTCCGGCCAGTGACGGCGCCCCTCCGACCAGTGACGGCGCCCCCTCCAGCCAGTGAAGGCACCCCTCCGGCCAGTGATGGCGCCCCTCCGGCGGGTGACGGCGCCCCTCCGGATAGTGACGGCGCCCCTCCGGCGAGTGACGGCGCCCTCTAACTAATGAATGCCCTCTCCGGCCAGTGACGGTGCCCCCCCCCCGGTCAGTGACGGCGCTCCTCCGGCTAGTGACGGTGCCCCTGCGAATAGTGATGGCGCCCCTCCGGATAGTGATGGTGCCCCTCCGGCCAGTGACGGCGCCCCTCCGGCTAGTGACGGCGCCCCTCCGGCCAGTGACGGCGCCCCTATGGCCAGTGACGGCGCCCCTCCGGCCAGTGACCACACCCCTCCGGCGAGTGACGGCGCCCCTCCGGCTAGTGAGGGCGCCCCTCCGGCCAGTAACGGCGCCCCTCCGCCTAGTGACGGCACCCCTCCGACCAGTGAGGCGCCCCTCCGGTCAGTGACGGCGACCCTCCGGCCAGTGACCACGCCCCTCCAGCGAGTGGCGGCGCCCCTCCGGATAGTGACGGCGCCCCCCGGCCAGTGACGGCGCCCCTCCGGCTAGTGACGGCGCCCCCCGGCCAGTGACGGCGCCCTTCCGGCTAGTGACGGCGCCCCTCCGGCTAATGATGGTGCCCCACAAAATGTTAGAAGTACGACGAGCGCGTGAGGAAGGAGAGGCCCCCCCCCCCTGCAAAATGTTCACCAATATTGATGGCGCCCCTGTCGATTGGGTGGTGCCCCTCAAGGCAATGACCTGGTCCTTTGCGAATTTATGCGCATGCCACTGGCCCAAGCTCATGGGCGCCCCTCTTCCAAAATGTGGCGCCCCTTTATTACAGTTGCGATGGCGACAAGATGCTTCCCAGGGCGGCAAGGTGTCTTCCGAGGGCGACATGGTGCCTTCTAAGGGCGGCATAATGCGCTCTAAGGGCAGCAGAATGCCTTCCGAGGGCATGATGCCTTCCAAGGGCGGTATAATGCGTTCTGAGGGCGGTATAAAGCATTCTGAGGGCGGCAAAATGCTTTACGAGGGCGGCAATATGTCTTCCGGGGAGGGCGGCATGATGCCTTCCAAGGACGGCATGATGCCTTTCGAGGGCGGCAAGATGTTTTGCGAGGGCGGGTGGAGTTTCCTATTCAAATGGTGGGACCCCAGCAACTTCCCGCTTTGCCCCACTAACTTTTGTGAGATTTGAACGGTCCCTGGCGTTAAAATGGTCATTTTCACTTCAAACATGCAAAACAACCAGGCAATGTGATAGTTTGCCCCACTAACTTTTATCTGAAAAGATCCACCCATACTTCCGATCGGGCGACGAGATACCTTCCGAGGGCGGCATAATGTAATGCGTTGTGACTTGTGAGTCGTGACTGAGCAGTCGGCGCCCCTGCATGCCTCGCAGGGGGGGGGGGGGGGGGCTGCGACTGCATGTGTCGCCTGTAGAGTCGTGAGTGCCGGCGGCACCCCTTTGGATCGGAAATGAGGCCCCTTTTGGACTGGAGATGACGACCCCAACAGCCGTATCCTCCCCTTCCCGAAATGTGTTTTCTGGTTGTGCGCCTGGGCCGATCCCTTTGATTATAATTCACCACTGTACCCGTCATGATGCACCGTAGCGATGGGTACCATTTGAATGTCTGCACGATTTACCGTTTGCAAGTTATTGGCTGATATTTCCTTTCCTTCCTTGATAAACTTTCCCTTATTGTGTTTCTTCATTGTGAAATCTGTTTACGTCAGCGCAGTTGCTATAGCAGAAGACCGACATAAACCGCAATGTTTTGTTTTACGTCGCGTAATTTTGAGTTCAGACCTCACAGGCAGTCATGCATGTCCAACAGGCAGTCATGCATGTCATGCATGTCCAATGTTAATGAGCAACAGGGGCGGATCTAGGGGGGCAAAAGGGCCATGCCTCCCCCAAAAGTCCTGAAACTATGATTTGCCGCCCCCCCCCCAAAAAAAAAACGGTCGGACGTACAGTTGTAAAAATTGCCTTGGGAGCAGTCCGAATCCAGCTATCCACAATGAAAAACTTGAAAATTTCGCGCCGCTTCGCGGCATGACACAAAATACGCAATTGCTTATACAAATTTGGAAAATGGGGAAATGAATTCATTAAGTGTCTAGCAGAGTCTCTCCTTGGCGGTACCTAATTGCTAGCCCCAGGGCTAGCAATTCCCTTCATAAAATATTAACTTTCAAGTGGGATACGTTTTTAGCTAGTCTGTCCAGTTCCGAAAAAAGGCGACGCGACCGCAAAGACGCGGACATCGGCACCCGGAAGCTGCTCCAGCGGTGCCCAACTTCCTGGACCGAAGACCAGGCCAGGACCATCTCCCCAAGACATCTCGCCCCAGGCTCCTCCAGATCCGCAGGGACCATTTATGTGCGGAAAAGTCGTTCTGCCTCTTGCTGCTTTCCAACCATTTGCACTGTTACCAGTGGTTTGTTACAGTTCGGTACATACATAGTTGTTTGTTACAGTTCGGTGCATACATTCGGTGTATGTATACAGTTATTTTTATCATATGTACTATTGAGCGCTGACTGCCACCGGTCATCGTGATTTGCTATCTGAAGTATATATATATGAAAAACTACTTTAATTTCAATATTTTTCATCATACCGATATGTGCAACCAGGAATAGGGATTACCTGAGGCCTGGCTCCACTCACGGTCTGGTTCTAATATCAAAATTTCGTTTTCCACGACCTAAAACTAAAATTTTAACGCCGCTTCGCGGCGTCACATCAGTGACCATCGTCATAACGAGCCATCGCCATCGTCTTCGGTTCGTTGTAACGGTGAATTGAGTGAATAGCATGTTTAGCTTCTTATTCTCTACAAGGCCCACCGCCTATATTTCTGAGTTTTATCAGGCATACCGTAAAAAATTTCGCGCCTCTTCGCGGCGCTAAATAACAAGTACCTACTATAACATGAAAATCCACATTAAAAATGCTGCAAAGGCTTAAAACTACACCAATACAAAAATGGGGTATACTTTTTTTCGTCATTTCAGCCGACCCCTCCTCTCAAATATTATCGGCGACGCCCCTGGGTACAGCTTCGGTTCGGTGCATACCTACAGTTAATTGACATAGTTTTGCTCATTGTAAGGCAATGTCGGAACAATACAAACTGTAAGCCGACATCTTTCCTTTTTTCGATATCCCAAAGGGCCGAAAAGCGAAAAACACACAAAAATATCAAAATAAAGATATCATTAGAAATAGTGTGGTTGCAAAATAAGGTGGCCCAAATCCGGTAAGAAATTCGAAATTGGGGTAGGTAATGTCCGCTAAAAACGGTTTGCCCCCCCCAAGAAATGAAAAAACAACAACAAAAAACGGCCGGCTGGATCCGCCCTTGATGTGCAATGTGCAGTCCTTGCATAAGCGCGCGGCTGTGCGGGTGTATGTCTGTAGTTGTCAAAGCGGTATTTTTCTGATTGAAGACCAATACAAAATTGAATTGCCCGCTGCTTAACGTCGACATTTATACTCGATATTTCGTCTTGATTCGTCGATATCTATATACTCATGGTTCACCACCTCACCTCTTTTTATGTGAAAGAGGAACCGGAAAATTAAGCAAGTGAAATCAGGGGCAGATCCAGAGGGCAAGGGGCGACGGCCACCCGAAAGGTCCTGAAGCCATGATTTGTCCCCCCCAAAAAAACACGGTCGTCGGACGTGCATATCTACAGTTAAACATTTTTTTTTTTGGGGGGGGGGGGGGGGGGAATACGCCACTGGATTTGCCCCCCCCCCCCCCATCCCCCTTTGCCCCTGAATGAAATCCAACAAATTCATGGGGTTTGCGCCCCTCTAGGCCGGGGCGCCCCCTCTGGGTATGGCGCCCCCCCCCCCCCCCCTGGCAGTGGACCACCCACTTTTTAGAAGGTAGTGACGCATCTGATTGGTACATTGTGGAGTCTGCTCGTTCCATTTTGGTGACGATTTCAAGAAGGTCAGGTTTTCTGCCGGATACAATAATCTGCGTGTCATCCGCATACTGAATAATATGCACTTTGTGTTCAACATCATGGAGGCTAACGTCGTTGGAAACAAATAATATACCGTAACGGCCCGAGGGTACACTCCGATGGGATTTTTAGCGGCCGTGATGTTAATGGACCACACTGAGAGAAAAGTTTGCACCTATATACATGGTTAGTTACTTGAATTTGTGCAGAGTTACTGATTCATTACATGAGGCAATTCCACCCAACTCTTTACTTCCCCCACCAACCATTAAGAGATTGCAAGGGCTTCTTTCTTACAAGGGGAGTAGTCGGCCTTGAATCTGGTATAAACCATTATGGTATTAACTAGCCATCTAGTTTAAAGGGAACATCTCTTTACATGGGGAACTCTTTACATGGGGAAAGGGAACTCTTTACATGGGGAAAGGAAACTCTTTACATGAGGTTTTGAATTGAGATAGCAGAATTGTAGCTTAGATATATAAATCATATGATCCACGGTTCGTTTATTCCACAACTCTACCTCAACGGCTCTAGATCATATTTTCGAACGACCCAACATAGTTTATACCAGATGGCTGGTATATACCAGATTTATTTATAACAGACCAAGATGGAGTCTTCCATACCAGATGGCTGGTTTATACCAGAGATATTTATACCAGATTCAAGGTCGATTATTCCCTTATATGTTTGCCCATAAGATGATACAATGATGATATTTTGCCCCACTGCACTGATAGAAAAATTGACTGTTAAACTCTATGAGGGGGAGTTGCCCAAATTGACTCATCCAAAACTCCGTCTGATGGGGGAGTAACTCCATTGTTTACACCCAATAACGCTCCTTACAACACTCCCAGCTCTGATTACTCCCATCAATAACTCCTTCTTGAACTCCCGTCTACCCTCTCTACTCCCCTCCAAAACTCTGCGTAATTCCTGTCGCTACTCCAAATAACTTCCTGCTACTCTCTTGACCCTCTCTACTCCCTTCCGAAACCCTGCATTACTCCTGTCGCTACTCCACATAACTCCCCCTGCTACTCACTTGGCCGCGTTCTGGGCAATACTCTTTATTGCAACACTGAAGGCGATTTCTTCGCAAAAAGGAAACATTGACAAACATGCCGACGACACGGGCCTCACCGCCGCCAGAAGCCTGCGCAGAAAATGTCGGTCTCCGCCACCAGAGGAGCCTGCACAAATATAATGACTATGGTGCTATATTCATCTTACTTTGCATATAAAGCTGAGATAGCATGCATAACTCCAGCACACAACATACCAAATAAATAGCATAAATCACAGACATGTGCTTACCGTTGTCAAAGCCGAGGCCTCACGCGAGGAAATGGGAATACAAATGGCGGTCGAACGCCTAAAATACTCCCCTGCAGAAACTCTATTATTATAAAATAAAACTCGAGAACTCCGGACAGAGTTGTTCCGAGAGTTTATTGTCGGATAGTTAATAATTTTCAGAGGGGAGTAGGACACCGAGGGAGAGTACCTCTGAGAGAGTTATGTTAACACCATCAGAAAAAAAAATACCCAAAACACTGCGCGTCACTCAAACACCCTTTGAAAACGCTCGATAGCTCTGTTTACTGCAGTAATACGAATACCATGTGATAGAGTTTAACCGGCGCATTGCAGGGGCTTTGCGCCGAACACGAACTGCAGGGGGGTTGATTTCCGCCTCCTCCCTAAGATCTCAAAAATTACGCTACGTAGCGAGAACCAGAAAACGGTATTTGATAGCTTGATACATGTTCTATCGAAAGTATTCAGTATTGTTTTAGGTCAGGTCAAAATTGAGGTCACCAGAGGTCATCAAAGTTCAAATGTTCAAAAAAAAATTTAAAATAAAAAAACAAAATGCCAGCCAGTGATTTTCAATCGGTAAGGTGTCCTCAAATTTGATCTCAGGTCAACATTTGAGGCTCCAGAGGTGAAAAAAGAAAAAAAAATGTTTTTTGCTAAATCGTTTTTCGTTATTAACTTTTTACTTAATAAAGATAACGGAAAACTGTTTACGCCATTGTGTTTATCTTGTCAAGGCGCTTCCAATTATATACAACGTGATTTTGTTAAGTTGACTTAAAAATTTGACCTCAGGTCAAGGTCAAGTGGTGACCCAAGTAGGGCATGTGCATATGGGAAGACGTGTCTTGACGATACAAACACACTTATGTCTATTTTACTTCTCTATCTTCATTATGTCGGGAGTTATTGACAAAAAAGGCGATGGTGACCTCGCATGACCTCAAATTACCCAATAGGGGTCACTCAACAAAATTTACACTTGGATCATCAATAATATCCTATAATAACATGATCCAGAAGTAATTGGACTAATATCATGCATAGCCTTGAAATAAGAAGCATTTGTTTTGTTTTTTTGACTTATTATGGGGACGTTACGAAATTGACCTGACCTTAGGTCACCGATATCAAAATTTCGAGATACACAAATTGTACGTACTCATTCCCTCATGAAATCCTGTTAGTTTCAAACTGATCGGTGCAAAACTCTGGCTTTGGCACAACTGCAAAACATTTTTGGAGGTGGGGTCACTTGACCTGGTCTGGTGACCTGACCTAAGATGACCCGAGGTTATTTTATTTTTCAAAGTGTGCGAAATGGATGTCCTAACAGGTGTGCTAAAACCCGGCGGCGCTGCGCGCCGCCGTTTTTTTCGCTATCTTTGAAAAATCTGAGGGGGGGGGGGGGCGCGGAAATCAACCCCCTTGCAGCGCGCGGGTAAAGGTGTTTTCGGTGAGAGTGTGTGTAAATGCCTAGAGTTTTACGGTATTCCGAGAAGGGTAGAGTTGATTTTTTATCTCGGTGTGACCTTCGAAAAGCTCCATGTGTAACTCAGACATAGGTACCTACTTGAGTAAGGTAAAATATATACATTTACAATATATTTCAGCACAGTATTGATATTGATAAGCTGCCATATGTATAAACTCACTGTTTAATACAATAAGAATAAACATAAACACACATTTGATAAACACACCTTGAATAACTTATGTCGGAGACAGTGACACCAGCCCCACCGATACATGTATAATTAGGGTGGTCCTTGCGTAAGGGTAAAATTTCAAGTAAGAAAATTTTCACCTCCCAACCTGGAGAATTGTTTTACTATTACTATACTAGATTAACACAAAGATGGAATTATTGAACTGGGACATTTCGATACTTTATATATACATATATTGTACACCAGTTGTAATGTTTGTAGCGGAAGCTTTCGAACACTACTGTGCTCTTCGTCAGCCTGATTGGGGTACACAGTTCACACACTCAAAACAATATTTGAAATTATAGATACATAAGCACAGTCGATTATTCCTCTAGATCCTCTAAAAGGCGGATTTGAAAGTCACGACATCCCTAATCCTTCCTTCCTAAACTTCCCATCC
>JAXIVJ010009820.1:0-49557 GCA_036785665.1 Chirona hameri
CGTGCGTGCGTGCGTGCGTGCGTGCGTGCGTGCGTGCGTGCGTGCGTGCGTGCGTGCGTGCGTGCGTGCGTGCGTGCGTGCGTGCGTGCGTGCGTGCGTGCGTGCGTGCGTGCGTGCGTGCGTGCGTGCGTGCGTGCGTGCGTGCGTGCGTGCGTGCGTGCGTGCGTGCGTGCGTGCGTGCGTGCGTGCGTGCGTGCGTGCGTGCGTGCGTGCGTGCGTGCGTGCGTGCGTGCGTGCGTGCGTGCGTGCGTGCGTGCGTGCGTGCGTGCGTGCGTGCGTGCGTGCGTGCGTGCGTGCGTGCGTGCGTGCGTGCGTGCGTGCGTGCGTGCGTGCGTGCGTGCGTGCGTGCGTGCGTGCGTGCGTGCGTGCGTGCGTGCGTGCGTGCGTGCGTGCGTGCGTGCGTGCGTGCGTGCGTGCGTGCGTGCGTGCGTGCGTGCGTGCGTGCGTGCGTGCGTGCGTGCGTGCGTGCGTGCGTGCGTGCGTGCGTGCGTGCGTGCGTGCGTGCGTGCGTGCGTGCGTGCGTGCGTGCGTGCGTGCGTGCGTGCGTGCGTGCGTGCGTGCGTGCGTGCGTGCGTGCGTGCGTGCGTGCGTGCGTGCGTGCGTGCGTGCGTGCGTGCGTGCGTGCGTGCGTGCGTGCGTGCGTGCGTGCGTGCGTGCGTGCGTGCGTGCGTGCGTGCGTGCGTGCGTGCGTGCGTGCGTGCGTGCGTGCGTGCGTGCGTGCGTGCGTGCGTGCGTGCGTGCGTGCGTGCGTGCGTGCGTGCGTGCGTGCGTGCGTGCGTGCGTGCGTGCGTGCGTGCGTGCGTGCGTGCGTGCGTGCGTGCGTGCGTGCGTGCGTGCGTGCGTGCGTGTGTGTGTGTGTGTGTGTGTGTGTGTGTGTGTGTGTGTGTGTGTGTGTGTGTGTGTGTGTGTGTGTGTGTGTGTGTGTGTGTGTGTGTGTGGGGGGGGCAGAGGACTGTGGCGGGTGTGTTGGGACTGTGGCGGGTGTGTTGGGACTGTGGCGGGTGTGTTGGGACTGTGGCGGGTGTGTTGGGACAGTGGACTGTGGCGGGTGTGTTGGGACAGGGGACTGTGGCGGGTGTGTGGGGACAGAGGACTGTGGCGGGTGTGTGGGGGCAGGGGACTGTGGCGGGTGTGTTGGGGCAGGGGACTGTGGCGGGTGTGTGGGGGCAGGAGACTGTGGCGGGTGTGTGGGGGCAGGGGACTGTGGCGGGTGTGTTGGGACAGGGGACGGTGGCGGGTGTGTGGGGGCAGGGGACTGTGGCGGGTGTGTTGGGGCAGGGGACTGTGGCGGGTGTGTGGGGGCAAGGGACTGTGGCGGGTGTGTTGGGACTGTGGCGGGACTGTGGCGGGTGTGTGGGGGCAGGGGACTGTGGCGGGTGTGTTGGGACTGTGGCGTGTGTGTGGGGACAGGGAACTGTGGCGGGTGTGTTGGGACAGGGGACTGTGGCGGGTGTGTTGGGGCAGGGGACTGTGTGGTGTGTGTTGGGACTGTGACGGGTGTGTGGGGGACCGGGGACTGTGGTGGGGGTGTTGGGACAGAGGACTGTGGCGGGTGTGTTGGGACTGTGGCGGGTGTGTGGGTGTGTGGGTGTGTTGGGACTGTGGCGGGTGTGTTGGGGCAGGGGACTGTGGCGGGTGTGTGGGTGTGTGGGTGTGTTGGGACTGTGGCGTGTGTGTTGGGACTGTGGCGGGTGTGTTGGGACAGGGGACTGTGGCGGGTGTGTTGGGACAGGGGACTGTGGCGGGTGTGTTGGGGCAGGGGATTGTGGCGGGTGTGTTGGGACCGGGGACTGTGGCGGGTGTGGTGGGACAGGGGACTGTGGCGGGTGTGTTGGGGCAGGGGACTGTGGCGGGTGTGTTGGGACTGTGGCGGGTGTGTGGGGGCTGTGGCGGGTGTGTGGGGGCAGGGGACTGTGGCGGGTGTGTTGGGACTGTGGACTGTGGCGGGTGTGTTGGGACAGGGTACTGTGGCGGGTGTGTTGGAACTGTGGACTGTGGTGGGTGTGTTGGGACTGTGGCGGGTGTGTTGGGACTGGCGGGTGTGTTGGGACTGTGGCGGGTGTGTGGGGACTGTGGCGGGTGTGTGGGGACTGTGGCGGGTGTGTGGGGACTGTGGCGGGTGTGTGGGGACTGTGGCGGGTGTGTGGGGACTGTGGCGGGTGTGTGGGGACTGTGGACTGTGGCGGGTGTGTTGGGACAGGGTACTGTGGCGGGTGTGTTGGGACTGTGGACTGTGGCGGGTGTGTTGGGACAGGGGACTGTGGTGGGTGTGTTGGGACTGTGGCGGGTGTGTTGGGACTGTGGCGGGTGTGTGGGGACTGTGGCGGGTGTGTGGGGACAGGGGAATGTGACGGGTGTGTTGGGACTGTGGCGGGTGTGTTGGGACTGTGGACTGTGGCGGGTGTGTTGGGACAGGGTACTGTGGCGGGTGTGTTGGGACTGTGGACTGTGGCGGGTGTGTTGGGACAGGGGACTGTGGTGGGTGTGTTGGGACAGGGGACTGTGGTGGGTGTGTTGGGACAGAGGACTGTGACGGGTGTGTTGGGGCAGGGGATGGTCACCGGTGCGGTGTGTCTGTGTATTGTGTGCTGGTGGCCCAGCGGGTCGGAGCCGGCAGCGTCTGCGGCACTTAAAGGGATATTGCCACCTCCGGAGGGTTTCTAAAAAGCAACTTAAATGAATGGTGGGGATCAACAATCATGTATGCTGAAGCTCAAACTTGCTCCTGCAGCACCTAAAGCAGTGTATCGGCAAAGCATTTTATATTTATTTCTGACTCCAAAACGTTGGTCCCAGCTGTGCTCAGTACTCGATTCATGATGGCTGCTCTCATCCAGTTTGGCTGTGGTATTGGCGCCCGCCCAAAGCCGAAACGTACGAATTCGCCGAGACTTGACCTTGAAAAGTCGATCTGTGTTATAAGGTCACATAACTCCTACTCCACAGGCGAGACAGCAATTATTGCTGTTTTATTATGAAAGAGGCTAAGGTTGTTGAAAATATAATTAACTGCATACGCTTTTTAATTTTAAAGTGCACTGACGGAATGGTGATGTTGAGTTTGCAACATTCAAAAGAAAATAACAGTCCGCAAAGAAGTGATTCTAAATAGTGATGTGGTGAATCCAATTTTACGAATGCTTTGCAAGCATGAGTGGTGCAAATTTATTTTTTGATCTAATGGGGGTAGTTTCGGGAACCAAATTTTGCAGGTGAAATCGGACACGTTTAATCGTCCGATACACACCAAAAACTCCATATTGGCCTGCGAGGTGGCATTGTCCCTTTAACCGGTATATTGCGTGACAGCGACGTGATGTGACAGTGACAGTGATGTGACAGTGATGTAATATGATAATTATGGGACAGTTATGTGATGTGACATTGACGTGATGTGACACTGACGTAATGTGACACTGACGTAATGTGACAGTGACGGTAACGTGACGGTGATGTGACGTGACAGGACAGTGACGGGACGGTGACTGATGTCTGTCCCGTCTGCAGCGCCTGGAGCAGCTGTTCGCCGGTGCCCCCCGGGACGACCTGGCCGCCTACAGTGGCGCCCGCTACACTCTGCAGCTGCGCCAGCGGGACATGCTCGATAGCGTCGACTGGACGCGCCTCGTCAAGATGACGGTACGATGCGCTGTCGGTGTCAGGGCAGCCACACTGGCTGGCCAGCACACGTCTGTACCAGCTCACTCTTCACTTGTGGATTCAGACCCAATGATTGACGTTTTGATGGTTACTGATCCATTTCATTCTTGTGAAATTCAACTCATTGCTATTTTACAATGCAATTGGACTGGTTGTTGAACGTCCAAGGAAAGGTGATATTCAATTCTGAATCATAATGGTTCTTCCTAATATGAGGTACCTTGGCGGTGGACCTGCCGCTCTTAGAAACATTATATAAATGTTGATATTTCTTGTAAAGTTGTTGTATGGTAATATTTCTCGAGGTTTCATTGTCATGGTGTCAGTTTTCATAAATGTACACGTCCGGCTCTGCTGTCCTGACTTGACCCTTGGCCTGACGCGGGCCTGACGCGGGCCGGACGCGGGCCTGACGCGGGCCTGACCTGACCTGACCTGGCCTGACCTGACCTGACCTTACCTGACCTGACGTTGACCCGAGCTGACGGGCTGTCTTCGGCAGTCGGTGAGCTACATCCACTCGGACATGAGGCTGTTCTCGTCGCTACATCAGCTGCATCGGTCGCCGCTGCTGCCGGCCGTCCTGGACCCGAGCCAGTGCCCTGCCGCCTACAGCCTGCCGCCGCCTCCGCCGGTCCAGCCCCCCGGCCTGGTGAGCAATGCAACCACACTACACACTACAGTACACTACAATAGTCACTACAGTACACTGCAGTACATTACAGTACACTAACAGTAAAGCGCAGTGAGCAGTCACACCACAGCTCAGTGCAGCTTAGTGCAGCTCAGTACAGGATGTCCTGAAATTGATTGGCCGTTGGGTCATTTTGTCGTATTCACCCCGCACGCTGGCGGAACCAATGTGGACGAACCGACACCCGCCTCAGGGCATCCTTGCGTGTCGGCTGATCACGTGACCCAGCCGGGCGACCCGACCTCAGCCGCGAGGAGAGGAGGGGGGGGGGGGGGGGGGTCGGGGTCAGAGGTTCGAGACCGCAAGGGAGAATCGCTCGAAAACCACTCCGGTCGCGGGAGGAAGACTGTGCTGACTCGAGTGGGCAAAATCGTATTGGTCAAAGCCGCCCAGAAAAGACAGGTCAGTCAACGAGCAAATTGGCCAAAAGACTGACGGCGAAGGGTCAACCGGTGTCCAAGAAAGACGACCGTCAACAACTACCTGACCAAGTGCCTGCATCTCAAGCCGTTCAAGCCGCGCCACCAGCCGAAGCTGACAAGCCCAGCAGCTCAAGCGGCTGGCGTTCGCCCGGGAGCGCAAGAGTTGTACTATCCAAGACTGGCGGCGCGTCGTGTTCAGTGATGAGTCTCCCTTCGAGCTACCGCACCCGCTGAACCGCCAGAACGACCGCGTCTAAGCGCGCAGCAGCTCTGAAGTGTCCGCCACCGAGACGGTGAAGCACCTGCTGAAAATCATCGTCTGGGCCATGATGAGCTACCAGGGGATCTCAGAGCTGCACCTCGTCCCCCGCGGCCAGACCGTAACGGCCGAGTACTACGTGGAGGAGGTGCTCAAGAAGACGGCGACGTCAGCGATGCAGCGGAAGAAGCAGAAAGGGTCACCAACCACGGTCAAACTTCTGCCGAGGATGTCAGAAGCGATATTCCAGCAGGACGGCGCTCCGGCTCACAACGCGGTCAGGACTCAGGAGTGGTGCCGCGCCAACCTCCCGGGGTTCTGGGAGAAGGGCGGGTGGCCGGGCAACAGTCTTGACCTGTCGCCCGTCGAGAATCTCTGGGCCATCGTGCAGGGTGAGCTGGACAGGGTGGAGCCGGCCAGCTCCGAGCAGGCGCTGGTTAGCAACCCGCAGAAGGCTTGGCGTAGCATCAGCGCCCAGACGCTGGACAATCTGATGTGCGGGATGCCTGAGCGCACGAGGGAGTGTGTCCGACTGGGGGAGAATGCATGGGTAAATAAACCATGAAGCGCCCAGACGCTGGACAATCTGATGTGCGGGATGCCTGAGCGCACGAGGGAGTGTGTCCGACTGGGGGAGGATGCATCGGTAAATAAACCATGAAGCGCCCAGACGCTGGACAATCTGATGTGCGGGATGCCTGAGCGTACGAGGGAGTGTGTCCGACTGGGGGAGGATGCATCGGTAAATAAACCATGAAGCGCCCAGACGCTGGACAATCTGATGTGCGGGATGCCTGAGCGCACGAGGGAGTGTGTCCGACTGGGGGAGGATGCATCGGTAAATAAACCATGAAGCGCCCAGACGCTGGACAATCTGATGTGCGGGATGCCTGAGCGCACGAGGGAGTGTGTCCGACTGGGGGAGGATGCATCGGTAAATAAACCATGAAGCGCCCAGACGCTGGACAATCTGATGTGCGGGATGCCTGAGTGCACGAGGGAGTGTGTCCGACTGGGGGAGGATGCATCGGTAAATAAACCATGAAGCGCCCAGACGCTGGACAATCTGATGTGCGGGATGCCTGAGCGCATCAGGGAGTGTGTCCGACTGGGGGAGGATGCATCGGTAAATAAACCATGAAGCGCCCAGACGCTGGACAATCTGATGTGCGGGATGCCTGAGCGTACGAGGGAGTGTGTCCGACTGGGGGAGGATGCATCGGTAAATAAACCATGAAGCGCCCAGACGCTGGACAATCTGATGTGCGGGATGCCTGACCGCATCAGGGAGTGTGTCCGACTGGGGGAGGATGCATCGGTAAATAAACCATGAAGCGCCCAGACGCTGGACAATCTGATGTGCGGGATGCCTGACCGCATCAGGGAGTGTGTCCGACTGGGGGAGGATGCATCGGTAAATAAACCATGAAGCGCCCAGACGCTGGGCAATCTGATGTGCGGGATGCCTGAGCGTACGAGTGAGTGTGTCCGACTGGGGGAGGATGCATCGGTAAATAAACCATGAAGCGCCCAGACGCTGGACAATCTGATGTGCGGGATGCCTGAGCGCACGAGGGAGTGTGTCCGACTGGGGGAGGATGCATCGGTAAATAAACCATGAAGCGCCCAGACGCTGGACAATCTGATGTGCGGGATGCCTGACCGCATCAGGGAGTGTGTCCGACTGGGGGAGGATGCATCGGTAAATAAACCTTGAAGCGCCCAGACGCTGGACAATCTGATGTGCGGGATGCCTGAGCGTACGAGGGAGTGTGTCCGACTGGGGGAGGATGCATCGGTAAATAAACCATGAAGCGCCCAGACGCTTGACAATCTGATGTGCGGATGCCTGAGCGTACGAGGGAGTGTGTCCGACTGGGGGAGGATGCATCGGTAAATAAACCATGAAGCGCCCAGACGCTGGACAATCTGATGTGCGGGATGCCTGAGCGTACGAGGGAGTGTGTCCGACTGGGGGAGGATGCATCGGTAAATAAACCATGAAGCGCCCAGACGCTGGACAATCTGATGTGCGGGATGCCTGAGCGTACGAGGGAGTGTGTCCGACTGGGGGAGGATGCATCGGTAAATAAACCATGAAGCGCCCAGACGCTGGACAATCTGATGTGCGGGATGCCTGAGCGTACGAGGGAGTGTGTCCGACTGGGGGAGGATGCATCGGTAAATAAACCATGAAGCGCCCAGACGCTGGACAATCTGATGTGCGGGATGCCTGAGCGCATCAGGGAGTGTGTCCGACTGGGGGAGGATGCATCGGTAAATAAACCATGAAGCGCCCAGACGCTGGACAATCTGATGTGCGGGATGCCTGAGCGTACGAGGGAGTGTGTCCGACTGGGGGAGGATGCATCGGTAAATAAACCATGAAGCGCCCAGACGCTGGACAATCTGATGTGCGGGATGCTTGACCGCATCAGGGAGTGTGTCCGACTGGGGGAGGATGCATCGGTAAATAAACCGTGAAGCGCCCAGACGCTGGACAATCTGATGTGCGGGATGCCTGAGCGTACGAGGGAGTGTGTCCGACTGGGGGAGGATGCATCGGTAAATAAACCATGAAGCGCCCAGACGCTGGACAATCTGATGTGCGGGATGCCTGAGCGTACGAGGGAGTGTGTCCGACTGGGGGAGGATGCATCGGTAAATAAACCATGAAGCGCCCAGACGCTGGACAATCTGATGTGCGGGATGCCTGAGCGTACGAGGGAGTGTGTCCGACTGGGGGAGGATGCATCGGTAAATAAACCATGAAGCGCCCAGACACTGGACAATCTGATGTGCGGGATGCCTGAGCGTACGAGGGAGTGTGTCCGACTGGGGGAGGATGCATCGGTAAATAAACCATGAAGCGCCCAGACGCTGGACAATCTGATGTGCGGGATGCCTGAGCGCATCAGGGAGTGTGTCCGACTGGGGGAGGATGCATCGGTAAATAAACCATGAAGCGCCCAGACGCTGGACAATCTGATGTGCGGGATGCCTGAGCGTACGAGGGAGTGTGTCCGACTGGGGAGGATGCATCGGTAAATCAACCATGAAGCGCCCAGACGCTGGACAATCTGATGTGCGGGATGCCTGACCGCATCAGGGAGTGTGTCCGACTGGGGGAGGATGCATCGGTAAATAAACCATGAAGCGCCCAGACGCTGGACAATCTGATGTGCGGGATGCCTGAGCGCATCAGGGAGTGTGTCCGACTGGGGGAGGATGCATCGGTAAATAAACCATGAAGCGCCCAGCCGCTGGACAATCTGATGTGCGGGATGCCTGAGCGTACGAGGGAGTGTGTCCGACTGGGGGAGGATGCATCGGTAAATCAACCATGAAGCGCCCAGACGCTGGACAATCTGATGTGCGGGATGCCTGACCGCATCAGGGAGTGTGTCCGACTGGGGGAGGATGCATCGGTAAATAAACCATGAAGCGCCCAGACGCTGGACAATCTGATGTGCGGGATGCCTGAGCGCATGAGGGAGCGTGTCCGACTGGGGGAGGATGCATCGGTAAATAAACCTTGAAGCGCCCAGACGCTGGACAATCTGATGTGCGGGATGCCTGAGCGTACGAGGGAGTGTGTCCGACTGGGGGAGGATGCATCGGTAAATAAACCATGAAGGGCCCAGACGCTGGACAATCTGATGTGCGGGATGCCTGAGCGTACGAGGGAGTGTGTCCGACTGGGGGAGGATGCATCGGTAAATAAACCATGAAGCGCCCAGACGCTGGACAATCTGATGTGCGGGATGCCTGAGCGTACGAGGGAGTGTGTCCGACTGGGGGAGGATGCATCGGTAAATAAACCATGAAGCGCCCAGACGCTGGACAATCTGATGTGCGGGATGCCTGAGCGCATCAGGGAGTGTGTCCGACTGGGGGAGGATGCATCGGTAAATAAACCATGAAGCGCCCAGACGCTGGACAATCTGATGTGCGGGATGCCTGAGCGTACGAGGGAGTGTGTCCGACTGGGGGAGGATGCATCGGTAAATAAACCATGAAGCGCCCAGACGCTGGACAATCTGATGTGCGGGATGCTTGACCGCATCAGGGAGTGTGTCCGACTGGGGGAGGATGCATCGGTAAATAAACCGTGAAGCGCCCAGACGCTGGACAATCTGATGTGCGGGATGCCTGAGCGTACGAGGGAGTGTGTCCGATTGGGGGAGGATGCATCGGTAAATAAACCATGAAGCGCCCAGACGCTGGACAATCTGATGTGCGGGATGCCTGAGCGTACGAGGGAGTGTGTCCGACTGGGGGAGGATGCATCGGTAAATAAACCATGAAGCGCCCAGACGCTGGACAATCTGATGTGCGGGATGCCTGAGCGTACGAGGGAGTGTGTCCGACTGGGGGAGGATGCATCGGTAAATAAACCATGAAGCGCCCAGACACTGGACAATCTGATGTGCGGGATGCCTGAGCGTACGAGGGAGTGTGTCCGACTGGGGGAGGATGCATCGGTAAATAAACCATGAAGCGCCCAGACGCTGGACAATCTGATGTGCGGGATGCCTGAGCGCATCAGGGAGTGTGTCCGACTGGGGGAGGATGCATCGGTAAATAAACCATGAAGCGCCCAGACGCTGGACAATCTGATGTGCGGGATGCCTGAGCGTACGAGGGAGTGTGTCCGACTGGGGAGGATGCATCGGTAAATCAACCATGAAGCGCCCAGACGCTGGACAATCTGATGTGCGGGATGCCTGACCGCATCAGGGAGTGTGTCCGACTGGGGGAGGATGCATCGGTAAATAAACCATGAAGCGCCCAGACGCTGGACAATCTGATGTGCGGGATGCCTGAGCGCATCAGGGAGTGTGTCCGACTGGGGGAGGATGCATCGGTAAATAAACCATGAAGCGCCCAGCCGCTGGACAATCTGATGTGCGGGATGCCTGAGCGTACGAGGGAGTGTGTCCGACTGGGGGAGGATGCATCGGTAAATCAACCATGAAGCGCCCAGACGCTGGACAATCTGATGTGCGGGATGCCTGACCGCATCAGGGAGTGTGTCCGACTGGGGGAGGATGCATCGGTAAATAAACCATGAAGCGCCCAGACGCTGGACAATCTGATGTGCGGGATGCCTGAGCGTACGAGGGAGTGTGTCCGACTGGGGGAGGATGCATCGGTAAATAAACCATGAAGCGCCCAGACGCTGGACAATCTGATGTGCGGGATGCCTGAGCGTACGAGGGAGTGTGTCCGACTGGGGGAGGATGCATCGGTAAATAAACCATGAAGCGCCCAGACGCTGGACAATCTGATGTGCGGGATGCCTGACCGCATCAGGGAGTGTGTCCGACTGGGGGAGGATGCATCGGTAAATAAACCATGAAGCGCCCAGACGCTGGACAATCTGATGTGCGGGATGCCTGAGCGCATGAGGGAGTGTGTCCGACTGGGGGAGGATGCATCGGTAAATAAACCATGAAGCGCCCAGACGCTGGACAATCTGATGTGCGGGATGCCTGAGCGTACGAGGGAGTGTGTCCGACTGGGGGAGGATGCATCGGTAAATAAACCATGAAGCGCCCAGACGCTGGACAATCTGATGTGCGGGATGCCTGAGCGCATGAGGGAGTGTGTCCGACTGGGGGAGGATGCATCGGTAAATAAACCATGAAGCGCCCAGACGCTGGACAATCTGATGTGCGGGATGCCTGACCGCATCAGGGAGTGTGTCCGACTGGGGGAGGATGCATCGGTAAATAAACCATGAAGCGCCCAGACGCTGGACAATCTGATGTGCGGGATGCCTGAGCGCACGAGGGAGTGTGTCCGACTGGGGGAGGATGCATCGGTAAATAAACCATGAAGCGCCCAGACGCTGGACAATCTGATGTGCGGGATGCCTGACCGCATCAGGGAGTGTGTCCGACTGGGGGAGGATGCATCGGTAAATAAACCATGAACCAAGCATTGTTTGTTTCATTGTTAAATGAAGGTGAGGAAGGGACAATCAATTTTGGGCCACCCTGTACATTCATACATTGGGCAACACGTTGTTTAATTCTAATGTTGACTAGGGGTGTCTGACTTAAATCGTGTGTTTAGTAACAGA
The DNA here is from genome assembly GCA_036785665.1 of Chirona hameri. Taxonomy (NCBI): domain Eukaryota; kingdom Metazoa; phylum Arthropoda; class Thecostraca; order Balanomorpha; family Balanidae; genus Chirona; species Chirona hameri. Next base: position 11,124 of record JAXIVJ010009820.1, read on the forward strand.
ATACAACACGTCATAGCTATAACTGCACTAGCCCGTCTTGGAGGCGTCATTCACAATACAACACGTCGTGGTTACTGCACTAGCCCGTCTTAGAGGGCGCGTCATTCGGCAGTAATGCGGCGCCGTGAAGGACTAATTGGGCAGTGTCACATTCGTGCGGTGTTACTGCGGCTGATGGTTCAATCCGACGAACGCCGTCCTGACGCCGTGTGTGTGTGTGTGTGTGTGTGTGTGTGTGTGTGTGTGTGTGTGTGTGTGTGTGTGTGTGTGTGTGTGTGTGTGTGTGTGTGTGTGTGTGTGTGTGTGTGTGTGTGTGTGTGTGTGTGTGTGTGTGTGTGTGTGTGTGTGTGTGTGTGTGTGTGTGTGTGTGTGTGTGTGTGTGTGTGTGTGTGTGTGTGTGTGTGTGTGTGTGTGTGTGTGTGTGTGTGTGTGTGTGTGTGTGTGTGTGTGTGTGTGTGTGTGTGTGTGTGTGTGTGTGTGTGTGTGTGTGTGTGTGTGTGTGTGTGTGTGTGTGTGTGTGTGTGTGTGTGTGTGTGTGTGTGTGTGTGTGTGTGTGTGTGTGTGTGTGTGTGTGTGTGTGTGTGTGTGTGTGTGTGTGTGTGTGTGTGTGTGTGTGTGTGTGTGTGTGTGTGTGTGTGTGTGTGTGTGTGTGTGTGTGTGTGTGTGTGTGTGTGTGTGTGTGTGTGTGTGTGTGTGTGTGTGTGTGTGTGTGTGTGTGTGTGTGTGTGTGTGTGTGTGTGTGTGTGTGTGTGTGTGTGTGTGTGTGTGTGTGTGTGTGTGTGTGTGTGTGTGTGTGTGTGTGTGTGTGTGTGTGTGTGTGTGTGTGTGTGTGTGTGTGTGTGTGTGTGTGTGTGTGTGTGTGTGTGTGTGTGTGTGTGTGTGTGTGTGTGTGTGTGTGTGTGTGTGTGTGTGTGTGTGTGTGTGTGTGTGTGTGTGTGTGTGTGTGTGTGTGTGTGTGTGCGCGCGTGCGCGTGCGCGTGCGCGTGCGCGTGCGCGTGCGCGTGCGCGTGCGCGTGCGCGTGCGCGTGCGCGTGCGCGTGCGCGTGCGCGTGCGCGTGCGCGTGCGCGTGCGCGTGCGCGTGCGCGTGCGCGTGCGCGTGCGCGTGCGCGTGCGCGTGCGCGTGCGCGTGCGCGTGCGCGTGCGCGTGCGCGTGCGCGTGCGCGTGCGCGTGCGCGTGCGCGTGCGCGTGCGCGTGCGCGTGCGCGTGCGCGTGCGCGTGCGCGTGCGCGTGCGCGTGCGCGTGCGCGTGCGCGTGCGCGTGCGCGTGCGCGTGCGCGTGCGCGTGCGCGTGCGCGTGCGCGTGCGCGTGCGCGTGCGCGTGCGCGTGCGCGTGCGCGTGCGTGTGCGTGTGCGTGTGCGTGTGTGTGTGTGTGTGTGTGCGTGTGCGTGTGCGTGTGCGTGTGTGCGTGTGCGTGTGCGTGTGTGTATGTGTCGTCAGCTGAGCTCGCTGAACCAGCTGCAGTGGGAGACGGTGTGCCGCGTGTCGCGTGCCGTCCTGGAGCAGCCCCAGGCGCCGCAGATCAGCGTAGTGCACGGCCCACCAGGTTAGTCCGTGGCCGTTGCCGCTGCCACCGGCAGACCACCGGCCACCGGCAGACCACCGGCGCCCTGTGCCGTCCGTGACAGGCTGACTCGACACGACGCTGACTCGGAGCGCCGCCAGACGAGAAGCCGCAGTGGCGCACTCATTTGAGGATCACGTTCGTGCATAGACATCGGTGTGCGGGTTATTAACCCGCCATTGACGGGGGGGGGGGGGGGGGCGTTTACCGCCCCCCCCCCCTGATTAATGTTCGCAATAGCTAAACAACTCATAGCGCTATCAACGTAAAACTTCGGATAACTACTTATAAATCATGGTTACATCTTTTGTAAAAAAAATGAACACATTTCGTCGAAAATTTTCAAGTTATAGCGAATTTAGTGACGTCTCTACACACGAGTTTTGCACCAAAATCAGCTAAACTTTGCCAGGCCGTACAAATGCCACATTTGAAGCAAAATGCAATCGAAAAACGCCTAAAGATAGCAAATTGCAAGGGCTACAAACCAGCTAGCTCGATTTTTATTTGTTTTTGTTTTTGATCCCCAAAAACTCAAAAAACTTCTCTCTTTTTTGGGGGGGGGGGGGGGGGAATTATCACAATCAGAATTTTCTAAAATATTCAAAGAACCGGAAGATATGTCGGAACTATACATAGGCAACTACTATACCACATTTCAAACAGATATCTCCATTTTTGACTGACGACATCTAAAGTATGGGTATCTCATGATGCCATATTTTGAAATTGCGGTTTTTGGCATGTATTGACCAGATACAGACAAATGAATGCCAGCACTGTATTCCTGAGAGAAAACTGGTCCATAGCTGGCCTTGAAAACTGGCCTTCTTTATTTATATTTATCAATTTCAATTGTTATCTTCAGTGACCTAAACTTGACCTGAACTTGATAATAACCTCACGTAAATGAATTCAGTTGGTAAAATGACTATCACTGTCAAATTATATGTGGCAAATAACCCATAAAACATGTGTTGCATGACTTTCGTAGATATTTTGCGATAGTGAATTTCTGTGACCTGACCTTGACCTTGACCTTTGCCAACAATCTCACTTTAGCCCATGCGGGATGTGTATAATACCTTTGGCAGCACTTTGGTGATCATGGTCGGAATCGATGGCTTTTGCTGGAAAGTATGGCCCATAAACTAAAATATGTCGATTTTGACCTTTAACCTGACTGTGACCTGACATTTTACCTCACTTTGAAATGTTTGAGCATGCTTTAGATTTATCCCATTGAGAGCTCTCGAATGCTGCCTTGCGCGTCTCGCTGCGATCATTGGTTCGGAAGATAACCAGGGGGCGTTTACCCCCCCCCCCCCCCCCCCCCCCACCCACCCAGTTAATGGCGTTCGGCTGAGAACCCCAGTCAATGCCGGGTGAAACATACGTGCTGATGTGCGCAATGGAAGGGCCTGGGACATTCCAGGACAGATCGACAACGGGGTAACACCCTACATCTCCAATTTTGATGAAAGTTCTTTATAGGGGTTAGTTACCTGGGGCGCCAAATCGCGCTGTGCAAGTTTCAGCTCGAATGGAGGTACGGCTGCCGGGTTATAGCCTCCGGCATTTTCGTGAGGCTATCTTGCATGACTTAGCCGATCAACCAATAACTCCACAACAAATTATGCAATTCCTAGAAACCCATACATTTTCTGAATGGCAATTAAGTGAGGAAAATCATTCCAGGCCCATACTTTTGTTGTGGATTGTGACTAAATGACCGGTGACCTCTGGTGACCTGACCTGACCTTGACACGAGCGCAGTGGAAATAATTGTTTTATATTTTTTAAATATACTTTGGTAAGTTGTCTTTGCACAGAAAAAAAATGGAGATGGGTATTTTCTATAAATGTACTAAATGTATTGCTTACAATAACGCATTTTTCTATTTTCACCCCCAAAAATTGTCCCATGATGGCATTTATTGCGGTTTCTGTGTCACACGAAGGTTTCAGGTTGCAATATAAGCCTCTTGAAGGTTAAGTTGGGTGAATTTCTTGATATCCCAGGTGCAATAATAGTTGCTCAGTGACCTCTGCAAGGTCAGCTGAGGTCATCTGGTCACCAGCATTTGTTTTGCCAATAATTGCCTTGACAGAATAAAGATAGAGATGTGGAAATGGCCCCACTGTGTTTGACTCGGCGATTCGCGTCGCCCCATATGCAACATGACCTACCTGGGTCACCAAATTACCTTGACCTGAGGTCAAATTTTGAAGTTGACCTAACCAGGTCACTATTAATGTTTCGAAGCGCATTGAGGAAAAAAAACACGATGGTGTTAAAATGATTGCTCTATGTTGAATAGATAAGGTATTCACGAATATTATTTGTTTACTAGGAACAACACACAATTCCAAGTTGTTCGTGAATAACTTTGAATTGATTAAACATAGAGAAATAATTTAACACCATCGTGTCTTTCTCGTCAAGGCGCTTCGTAACATATTAATGGTGACCTGGTTAGGTCAATCTCAAAATTTGACCTCAGGTCAGTCATTTGGTGACCCAGGTAGGTTATGTTGCATATGGGGCGACGCGAATCGCCGAGTCAAACACAGTGGGGCCATTTCCACATCTCTATCTTTATTCTGTCAAGAGTTATTGGCAAAACAAATGCTGGTGACCAGATGACCTCAGCTGACCTTGCAGAGGTCACTGAGCAACAATTATTTCACCTGGGTTATCAAGAAATTCACCCAACTTAACCTTCAAGTGGCTTATATTGCAACCTGAAACCTTCGTGTGACACAGAAACCGCAATAAATGCCATCGTGGGACAATTTTTTTGTGTGGTGAAAATAGAAAAACGCGTTATTGTAAGCAATTAAAAAGTACATTTATAGAAAATACCCATCTCCATTTTCTTTTTCTGTGCAAAGACAACTTACCAAAGTATATTTTAAAATATAAAACACAATTATTTCCACTGCGCTCGTGTCAAGGTCACGTCAGGTCACCAAAGGTCACCGGTCATTTCGTCACAATCCTCACAAAAAAAGGCCTGGGATGATGTTCCTCAGTTCATTGCCATTCAGAAAATTATGGATTTCTAGGAATTGGACAATTTGTTGTCGAGTTATTGGCTGATCGGCTAAGTCATGCAAGGTGACCTCGCGAAAATGCCGGAGGCTATAACTCGGCAGCCGTAACTCCAATTGAGCTGAAACTTGCACAGCGCGATTTGGCGCCCCAGATAACCCCTACAACGGACTTATATCGAATTATGAGATGTAGGGTGTTAATTTGGGGTTTTCGCTTGTTGATCTGTCCTGGAATGCCCCAGTCAGCAGTGAGCTCTTACGGTCAAAACAAATTACTGCAGGACATGTATTTCACGATCGGGTCTGATCGCCAGCCAGACAGCCCGGTGTGTGCCGGTCGGCCTCCCCTGGGCGTGTGTAGGCGGGTGTTGGTGGCCTCAGCAGACTCGGCCGCTGCCGGCAGGTACCGGCAAGACGGAAGTGATCGTGTCGCTGGTGAAGCAGGTGCTGGTGACAGGTGGCGGCGCCCGCCGGCTGCTGCTCTGCGCGCCGTCCAACGCCGCCGTGGACGAGCTCACCCGCCGACTGGTCGCCGGCAGACATGACTTCAAAGCCGGTACGGCGGCCGCGCGGGCGCAGTGGGTACTGCAGCGGACACAAAGCCACCAACCCCACCCACCAATATTGGATGTCTCTGGAGTCTGGATGCGTGGTCTGGATGCGTGCCATGAAAAGCATGTGGCAGTTTTAGTTACGGAACGTTTCTGAGAAGCTGTAGCCTGTAAGTACAGGTCAAATCACTTTGATCATTTAGGGGTGATAGTTTAAAAATTAGCAGATTAGTGCAACCGGTATTCGTTTCTAACTGGGCGCATTCTGACTGTTGTAGCTTTCTGACGTGAGCGGTGACTGGATGGCGACTCTGTACGAGGATTGTGAGCAGTGTGCTCTGATCTGACTGACCTGGATTGTGAGCAGTGTGCTCTGATCTGACTGATCTGGATTGTGAGCAGTGTGCTCTGATCTGACTGATCTGGATTGTGAGCAGTGTGCTCTGATCTGACTGATCTGGATTGCGAGCAGTGTGCTCTGATCTGACTGACCTGGATTGTGAGCAGTGTGCTCTGATCTGACTGACCTGGATTGTGAGCAGTGTGCTCTGATCTGACTGATCTGGATTGTGAGCAGTGTGCTCTGATCTGACTGATCTGGATTGTGAGCAGTGTGCTCTGATCTGACTGACCTGGATTGTGAGCAGTGTGCTCTGATCTGACTGATCTGGATTGTGAGCAGTGTGCTCTGATCTGACTGATCTGGATTGTGAGCAGTGTGCTCTGATCTGACTGATCTGGATTGTGAGCAGTGTGCTCTGATCTGACTGATCTGGATTGTGAGCAGTGTGCTCTGATCTGACTGATCTGGATTGTGAGCAGTGTGCTCTGATCTGACTGATCTGGATTGTGAGCAGTGTGCTCTGATCTGACTGATCTTTCTGACCTGGGTAGCGACCGACATTGACCTGAAGGTGGTGAGGTTCGGCCGGGCCGCGCACATCTCCGAGGCCGTCAGACGGTACAGTCTACAGAATCTGGTCGACAACAATGTTGAGCAAAGGCTGCACAAAATGGACCCTGTCAACGCTGACAGAGCTCGCGAGGTACGTAGCGTGCATACCAGCGTATTCGCTGGTCATTGCCGGACGGTGTTTGAGCTCATCGATTGCCTTGATCGGGTGGCTCGGTCGGGCGGCGTGGAGGGTGCACCAGGGTTGGCAATTTACTCTTCTTTTTGCTGGTATGCTGAGTACATTTTCTTGGAAAAATTGAGTACATAATTACAGGTAGTAGTATATTCATGGTAATAACGCGAGGGTGGGAATTCTACTTTTGCTGGTAGCGAAGTACATTTTCTCAGAAAAAAATAGTACATAATTACAAATAGGATTATATTCATGGCAGTTACATATTAGGCTGTATGGTAATAAAGGGCCCAAGAGACAATGCTATGTGCCCTAACTAGTACACAGGCAGTAGCAGGGTACTAGGATTGCTTTGGAGCTGGAGTGCAGAGTGGAAAATTCTGGCTAAAATAAACATAAAGAGCGGAAAATTCAACCAAATAACATATGCACTCTGTTTTATTAATATCCAATTACCTGCTCACCAGAATTAGTTATTAGGTACCTATGCCAATTATTACTTCTTTCCCTACACAGGCTGTCCCCATTAGTACATCCATTAATCAGTGAGCATTCCAATTATCCAATACATTTTAAAATAAGGAGTTGAAAATCCCAGTAAAACTCGGGAAAGAGAGCGGAAAAACAGTACCCATAGGGTGTCGTTTCCCACCCAAATTTACCAATGCTAGGACACTGGGCAGTAGAAAACTGAAGAAGTACTTTGTACGTATGTGACCAGAAAACCTGTATTTTTAACCTTCAGTGACCAACAAGCCACTAACCTGTTACAAGACGACAAATTGAAATGCCTGGAACACGGTGTAGTACGAACAAAATACTCAAGGCCAAGTCTTGAGGCCCAAATAATCACGGTCATGAAATTGAAATACGTTAATGGCGCATCATAGTCGCAAAACACGAGAGAGCGTGCGGAGCCAAGACTTGCGGTGTAAATAGTGTTGTCCTCACGAAATGTGCCCGGTGTGGACACGGACCAATCAGCGTTGAGCTCCAGTTGAGAGTTGCCGAGAAGCAACTGAGAAGAGCGCCGAGTATATCTTAGACGGTGTTATACGACCTCTTTCACGTAGCGGATGTTCTTGAATTTCAGTTTTTTGATAAGGCCGAACATTTTGCATTCATATTTAGTTAATTTAGACTCTAACGAGCCCGATTGATAGATATATCGGACATAAAGCTTCGCCGGTATGCACCTGGTGACCTGGTGTTTTAGACACTGAGTACAAGGATTCTCATTAGCCATTTACGCCTAAAAAAGGTGGTCGTCTTAACAAAAAAATGGTACCATTGGCATCAGGAAGGCAAGCACTTTCTTTTCATACCATTTAATTGATCATTTAACCTTTTAAAAGAATGATTATCTTCATAGTACTTGTTCTCAACGAACACCAAGTACCATGAGCTTTTCCAGCAAGGGAAAACGGTACTTGGTACACAAGGTATTCGTCGAGGAAAGTACTCAGCAGCGTAATCTTGTGCTCATCTCTTCTGAAGGAAGATAAGAGACATTTTCGGCGCAGGACGTCTCGTGGTACGCTATTTTGATTTGTGTATTGCTTTGTCTACGGCGGTGTGTGATTATTGAGTCAGATTGGTGGGTGCTTAGTTTCTTGTTTGTTTGTTTTTTGATATTTTTAACACCACTGACTGACGCTTTTCGAGATAAGCGACATGTACTCTGCCCTAAGGAAGAGCTGTGTTTTAACTTTGGCCCTACACCTACTCGCATGGTTAAGTATTTGCTAATGAATTGTCTGGATTAACCCATAATTTGTGGTCAGTTTGTTCTCAGACAGAAGACTGCATCATACATCATGTTTATATTTCAAACATAAATATGTTCATTTGAAACATGCATTGGAATAACACAATGTAGGCGCTGGCATTTCATCTTGCTGACCAAAGGTTTCAGTTTAGAGACACTTGGTTCTTGGAGGTTGGAAATCGTTTCCTGCTTGATGTCGCTCAATTTTTTCTCATTGATGTCTGCTGTGCCTGGGAACACATATTCATATGAGTTTGGCATGTTTCCTAAGAATATTGATTGCCTATTCAAAGAGTACAAAAAAGTTAATTCTTTCCAGTCACAATTCCAGAGTACAAAATCTCCTGGTGCCCCTGTACACCAGCAAACAGCAACTTTTCCAACCCTGGCCGGTGCACTGCGCGGAGAGCGGACGGCAGTTGTCTGTCTCCGCCGGGGCTCAGACGGCTGGTGTGCGCCTGTGTCGGCAGGAGGCGAACCTCAGGGAGCGGCTGAACACCACCCGAGAGAAGCTGCCTACCGCCGAGCCGGCCGTCGTCCACCAGCTGCGGGACGTGATCCAGTCGTTGACGAAGCGACTGCGCGAGCTGCAGCCCACGGTACACACTGCAGGGCAGCCGTCACCCCACCGCACCGCACCCCTACCCTCACTGCACTCTACCCCTCAGCCCTCACTGTACAGCACCCCACCCCTCAGCCCTCATCGCACCCCACCCCTTAACCCGCGAGTTACTGGGGGGGGGGGGGGGGGGGCATTTCCCCCCTCCCGTTATTTTGCAATAACTCCTAAACGAGCGCAGGTAACGTCACCAAACTTGCAGTACCTTCTCTCACGTCAATTCTACACATGGTGGCAAAAGGAAAAATATGAGGCTGTGATAGGTCAACCGGGAATGACGTCAGAGTGACGTCATGCTCTTCGGTTTTTGTTGCAAAATAATGGTTTGCGGAAACGCTGTCAAAGGTACGATATTTGAGATAAACTAAATTGTTTTAAATCAAATTACTGACAATAGACCGGGCTATCAAACTACTATCTCGGATTTTTTAGTTTCTTTTTAATTCAAAACTTTGAGAAATCCAAATACATTTTGTTTTTAACAAAATTTTCAAGAGAAAATCAGAATTATCAAAAAACCGGAATATATGTGATCGAGACGTATGCGGTGAATATGTGTACCACATTTAAAGTCGATATCTTTAAAAATGACCGAGTTATGACCTTTAAATGACACAAATCGACCACTTCTCACAGCATTACTATGCATAAAAAACGCATTTCCATTTTTGCTTTTTACTTCTATTTATATGGAACAAACAATGTTCTAAGGCCATTTTTCGCGTTCTAGACGAAAAACAAACCCATAAACGTGTGTTACAACGCCTAATGACCGTAATCTGCAGTTTGACCTCGTGACCTCGGATGACCTTGACCTGACCCAAGGTCATACACAGCTTAGAAAGGTACTTAGACGAATCATACCGATTTATCGACAGCGTATGCGTTTAATATCGCAATTTTGCGCGACAATGCCATCCATCGAGACCTTTTGACACGGTCAAACACTTTGTACTTGACCTGACCTGTCACGTCATCGGTGACCCCGAGGTCAACAATATTATGTTTCCCTCGATACATTTCCCAGAGCTATCGAATGCCGTTTGAATTTTTACATTCGGTCCAGTAGTTCCGGAGATCAGAGGGGGGGGGGGCAAAAAATAGCCCCCCCCCCCCCCCCAGTAAGTCGCGTTATGAAATATACCCCAGTAACTCGCGGGTTAACCCTTGCCCCACCCCTCAGCCCTCACTGCACCCCCTCACTGCACCCTACCCCTCGGCCGGTGCCTCCTGTACTTCGCAGTCGTGATATAACCCGGTGCGGTTTTACCGCAGCCTGAGGTCTGTTTGTGACATGTGGCCATTGTTGTTTGTTGTGACATGTGGCCAGTGTTGTTTGTTGTGACATGTGGCCAGTGTTGTTTGTTGTGACATGTGGCGCCAGTGTTGTTTGTTGTGACATGTGGTCATTGTTGTTTGTTGTGACATGTGGCCAGTGTTGTTTGTTGTGACATGTGGCCAGTGTTGTTTGTTGTGACATGTGGCGCCAGTGTTGTTTGTTGTGACATGTGGCGCCAGTGTTGTTTGTTGTGACATGTGGCGCCAGTGTTGTTTGTTGTGACATGTGGCGCCAGTGTTGTTTGTTGTGACATGTGGCGCCAGTGTTGTTTGTTGTGACATGTGGCGCCAGTGTTGTTTGTTGTGACATGTGGCGCCAGTGTTGTTTGTTGTGACATGTGGCCAGTGTTGTTTGTGTGACATGTGGCCAGTGTTGTTTGTTGTGACATGTGGCCAGTGTTGTTTGTTGTGACATGTGGACAGTGCTGTTTGTTGTTGACATGTGGCCAGTGTTGTTTGTTGTGACATGTGGTCAGTGTTGTTTGTTGCAACATGTGGCGCCTGTGTTGTTTGTGTGACATGTGGCCAGTGTTGTTTGTGTGACATGTGGCCAGTGTTGTTTGTTGTGATATGTGGCCAGTGCTGTTTGTTGTGGCATGTGTCCAGTGTTGTTTGTGTGACATGTGGCCAGTGTTGTTTGTTGTGACATGTGGCACCAGTGTTGTTTGTTGTGACATGTGGCCAGTGGTGTTTGTGTGACATGTGGCCAGTGTTGTTTGTTGTGACATTTGTTGTGACATGTGGCCAGTGTTGTTTGTTGTGACATGTGGCACCAGTGTTGTTTGTTGTGACATGTGGCCAGTGCTGTTTGTTGCGACATGTGGTCAGTGTTGTTTGTTGCGACATGTGGCGCCAGTGTTGTTTGTTGTGACATGTGGCGCCAGTGTTGTTTGTTGTGACATGTGGCGCCAGTGTTGTTTGTTGTGACACGTGGCCAGTGTTGTTTGTTGCGACATGTGGTCAGTGTTGTTTGTTGTGGCATGTGGCGCCAGTGTTGTTTGTTGTGACATGTGGCGCCAGTGTTGTTTGTTGTGACATGTGGCCAGTGTTGTTTGTTGCGACATGTGGCCGGTGTTGTTTGTTGTGACATGTGGCGCCAGTGTTGTTTGTTATGACATGTGGCCAGTGCTGTTTGTTGTGACATGTGGCCAGTGTTGTTTGTTGTGACATTTGTTGTGACATGTGGCCAGTGCTGTTTGTTGTGACATGTGGCCAGTGTTGTTTGTTGTGACATGTGGCCAGTGTTGTTTGTTGTGACATGTGGCCAGTGTTGTTTGTTGTGACATGTGGTCAGTGCTGTTTGTTGTGACATGTGGCCAGTGTTGTTTGTTGTGACATGTGGCCAGTGTTGTTTGTTGTGACATGTGGCCAGTGCTGTTTATTGTGACATGTGGCCAGTGTTGTTTGTTGTGACATGTGGCCAGTGTTGTTTGTTGTGACATGTGGCCAGTGTTGTTTGTTGTGACATGTGGCCAGTGCTGTTTGTTGTGACATATGGCCAGTGTTGTTTGTTGTGACATGTGGCCAGTGTTGTTTGTTGTGACATGTGGCGCCAGTGTTGTTTGTTGTGACATGTGGCCAGTGTTGTTTGTTGTGACATTTGTTGTGACATGTGGCGCCAGTGCTGTTTGTTGTGACATGTGGCCAGTGTTGTTTGTTGCGACATGTGGCCGGTGTTGTTTGTTGTGACATGTGGCCAGTGCTGTTTGTTGTGACATGTGGCCAGTGTTGTGTGTTGTGACATGTGGCCAGTGCTGTTTGTGTGACATGTGGCCAGTGCTGTTTGTGTGACATGTGGCCAGTGCTGTTTGTTGTTGACATGTGGCGCCAGTGTTGTTTGTTGTGACATGTGGACAGTGTTGTTTGTTGTGACATGTGGCGCCAGTGTTGTTTGTTGTGACATGTGGCGCCAGTGTTGTTTGTTGTGACATGTGGCGCCAGTGTTGTTTGTTGTGACATGTGGCGCCAGTGTTGTTTGTTGTGACATGTGGCGCCAGTGTTGTTTGTTGTGACATGTGGCGCCAGTGTTGTTTGTTGTGACATGTGGCGCCAGTGTTGTTTGTTGTGACATGTGGCCAGTGTTGTTTGTTGTGACATGTGGCCAGTGTTGTTTGTTGTGACATGTGGCGCCAGTGTTGTTTGTTGTGACATGTGGCGCCAGTGTTGTTTGTTGTGACATGTGGCGCCAGTGCTGTTTGTTGTTGACATGTGGCGCCAGTGTTGTTTGTTGTGACATGTGGCGCCAGTGTTGTTTGTTGTGACATGTGGCCGGTGTTGTTTGTTGTGACGTGTGGCCAGTGCTGTTTGTTGTTGACATGTGGCGCCAGTGTTGTTTGTGTGACATGTGGCCAGTGTTGTTTGTTGTGACATGTGGCCAGTGCTGTTTGTTGTTGACTAAGTGTGTGTCGGGTCATGACGGTCGCCGTCCTGTGTTCAGCAGGTGCCGACTTGTGCCACGTCTGGGCCCGTTCCGTCCGCCTGTCCCGGCACTCCCGGCTGTTCCTGCCCTGTCCTGACCTGCGGTGCGCGGCCCAGCCTACAGCCGCGTCACAGCTGGCTCCATCAGGTGCTCTCCGCGGCAACGCCCGCGCCTCCTCTCCCTCTCCAGCTCTGTCGCCGGAGGAGACGCTGCCCTCCCCAGCCCCAGACTGTGACTGTGACTGGTACACCCTCACAAGCTTCTGACGAATGACGATACAGTCATAACGGACCGGATCCGCTCTGAATTCGCAGCCTGATCTGGCTCTGAATTCGTACCCTGGTCTGGTGTCCAATGACGTCAGCAGTCGGTGCGCCAAACAAAACAACAAACCATCAACTCGCACCCCTGTATTTGTACCTCGCCCAGAAATCTACAACTCGTGCTCCAGACGCAGAGCGCGGCTTCGGCTGTGTTACGGCCAAGTGTCGGCCTGTTGGTGAGGTTTGGTGAGGTTTGGTGAGGTTTGGTGAGGTTTGGTGAGGTTTGGTGAGGTTTGGTTAGGTTTGGTGAGGTTTGGTGAGGTTTGGTGAGGTTTGGTGAGGTTTGGTGAGGTTTGGTGAGGTTTGGTGAGGTTTGGTGAGGTTTGGTGAGGTTTGGTGAGGTTTGGTGAGGTTTGGTGAGGTTTGGTGAGGTTTGGTGAGGTTTGGTGAGGTTTGGTGAGATTTGGTGAGGTTTGGTGAGGTTTGGTGAGGTTCGGTGAGGTTTGGTGAGGTTTGGTGAGGTTTGGTGAGGTTTGGTGATATTTGGTGAGGTTTGGTGAGATTTGGTGAGATTTGGTGAGATTTGGTGAGATTTGGTGAGGTGTGGTGAGGTTTGGTGAGGTTTGGTGAGGTTCGGTGAGGTGTGGTGAGATTTGGTGAGGTTCGGTGAGGTTCGGTGAGGTTTGGTGAGGTTTGGTGATATTTGGTGAGGTTTGGTGAGATTTGGTGAGGTTTGGTGAGGTTTGGTGAGGTTTGGTGAGGTTTGGTGAGGTGTGGTGAGGTGTGGTGAGGTGTGGTGAGGTGTGGTGAGGTGTGGTGAGGTGTGGTGAGGTTTGGTGAGGTTTGGTGAGGTTCGGTGAGGTGTGGTGAGGTTTGGTGAGATTTGGTAGGGTTTGGTAGGGTTTGGTGAGGTTTGGTGAGGTTTGGTGAGATTCGGTGAGGTTTGGTGAGGTTTGGTGAGGTTTGGTGAGGTTTGGTGAGGTTCGGTGAGGTTTGGTGAGGTTTGGTGAGGTTTGGTGAGGTTTGGTGAGATTTGGTGAGGTGTGGTGAGCTTTGGTGAGGTTTGGTGAGATTTGGTGAGATTTGGTGAGGTTTGGTGAGGTTTGGTGAGATTTGGTGAGCTTTGGTGAGGTTTGGTGAGATTTGGTGAGATTTGGTGAGGTTTGGTGAGGTTTGGTGAGGTTTGGTGAGGTTCGGTGAGGTGTGGTGAGGTTTGGTGAGATTTGGTAGGGTTTGGTAGGGTTTGGTGAGGTTTGGTGAGGTTTGGTGAGATTCGGTGAGGTTTGGTGAGGTTTGGTGAGGTTTGGTGAGGTTCGGTGAGGTTTGGTGAGGTTTGGTGAGGTTTGGTGAGGTTTGGTGAGGTTTGGTGAGGTTTGGTGAGATTTGGTGAGGTGTGGTGAGCTTTGGTGAGGTTTGGTGAGATTTGATGAGATTTGATGAGGGTTGGTGAGGTTTGGTGAGGGTTGGTGAGGGTTGGAGAGGTTTGGTGAGGTTTGGTGAGGTTTGGTGAGGTTTGGTGAGGCTTGGTGAGGGTTGGTGAGGTTTGGTGAGGTTTGGTGAGGGTTGGTGAGATTTGGTGAGGTTTGGCGAGGTTTGGTGAGGTTTGGCGAGGTTTGGTAAGGTTTGCTGAGGTTTGCTGAGGTTTGTTGAGGTTTGCTGAGGTTTGCTGAGGTTTGCTGAGGTTTGCCCCCGGTGGTGTGTGGTGACCAGTGGCGCCTTCTGGCCGGGCAGGTGTCGCCCCAGCAGCGGGCCAAGATCCAGGCGGAGGAACGGGACAAGCTGCTGAAGGGCGCCAACGTCATCACCACCACGTTGGCCAGCAGCTTTGGCCACCAGCTGGCCACCGTGTTCCAGCGGTGAGTTGCCGAGCCGCTCTCGGCGACCACAGATGTGGGAGCACTGCGCCTGACCGTCTCCCCCGCAGTGCTGTATTGTCTGGTTCAAATGCCCGCGAAGACGTTGATGATGGGACCTTGTGGCAATATGTTATTGACGGCTCTGATTGATTATTTGGGTTCATGAGCCCATATGGTGAGACGTAATTTCGAATATTGTGTGATTTACAACTGGTGTCTGCTCTTCACAGCCAGGAGTCGCCGTTTACCTGCTGCATCGTAGACGAGGCGGGCCAGTGTACAGAGCCAGAGGCGCTGATACCGCTCGAGTACGGCATCAAGAAACTGGTGCTGGTAGGGGACCACAACCAACTTCCTCCGACCGTCATGTCTCGGGTACGTCATGTCTCGGGTACTGTGTCTCAGGTACGTCATGTCTTAGGTACGTCATGTCTCTGGTACTGTGTCTCAGGTACGTCATGTCTCGGGTACTGTGTCTCAGACACGTCATGTCTCGGGTCTGTGTCTCAGGTACGTCATGTCTCAATTACGTCATGTCTCAGGTACGTCATGTCTCAGGTACGTCATGTCTCAGGTACGTCATGTCTCGGGTACGTCATGTCTCTGGTACTGTGTCTCAGGTATGTCATGTCTCGGGTACTGTGTCGCAGGTACGTCATGTCTCGGGTACTGTGTCTCAGACACGTCATGTCTCGGGTACTCTGTCTCAGGTATGTCATGTCTCGGGTACTGTGTCGCAGGTACGTCATATCTCAGGTACGTCATGTCTCGGGTACTGTGTCTCTGATACTGTGTCTCTGGTACTGTGTCTCAGGTATGTCATGTCTCAGGTACGTCATGTCTCGGGTATGTCATGTCTCGGGTACGTCATGTATCGGGTACGTCATGTCTCAGGTATGTCATGTCTCAGGTACTGTGTCTCTGGTACTGTGTCTCTGGTACTGTGTCTCTGGTACTGTGTCTCTGGTACTGTGTCTCTGGTACTGTGTCTCTGGTACTGTGTCTCTGGTACTGTGTCTCTGGTACTGTGTCTCTGGTACTGTGTCTCTGGTACTGTGTCTCTGGTACTGTGTCTCTGGTACTGTGTCTCTGGTACTGTGTCTCTGGTACTGTGTCTCTGGTACTGTGTCTCTGGTACTGTGTCTCTGGTACTGTGTCTCTGGTACTGTGTCTCTGGTACTGTGTCTCTGGTACTGTGTCTCTGGTACTGTGTCTCTGGTACTGTGTCTCTGGTACTGTGTCTCTGGTACTGTGTCTCTGGTACTGTGTCTCTGGTACTGTGTCTCTGGTACTGTGTCTCTGGTACTGTGTCTCTGGTACTGTGTCTCTGGTACTGTGTCTCAGGTATGGCATGTCTCGGGTGCTGTGTCTCAGGTACGTCATGTCGCGGGTGCTGTGTCGCAGGTACGTCATGTCTCGGGTACTGTGTCTCAGGTACGTCATGTCTCAGACACGTCATGTCTCGGGTACTGTGTCTCAGGTACGTCATGTCTCAATGTACGTCATGTCTCAGGTACGTCATGTCTCAGGTACGTCATGTCTCAGGTACGTCATGTCTCAGGTACGTCATGTCTCAGGTACGTCATGTCTCAGGTACGTCATGTCTCAGGTACGTCATGTCTCAGGTACGTCATGTCTCAGGTACGTCATGTCTCGGGTACGTCATGTCTCGGGTACGTCATGTCTCAGGTACGTCATGTCTCAGGTACGTCATGTCTCAGGTACGTCATGTCTCAGGTACGTCATGTCTCAGGTATGTCATGTCTCAGGTACGTCATGTCTCAGGTACGTCATGTATCAGGTACGCCATGTATCAGGTACGTCATGTCTCAGGCACGTCATGTCTCAGGTACGTCATGTCTCAGGTACATCATGTCTCAGGTACGTCATGTCTCAGGTACGTCATGTCTCAGGTACGTCATGTCTCAGGTACGTCATGTCTCAGGTACGTCATGTCTAAGGTACGTCATGTCTCAGGTACGTCATGTCTCAGGTACGTCATGTCTCGGGTACGTCATGTCTCGGGTACGTCATGTCTCGGGTACGTCATGTATCAGGTACGTCATGTATCAGGTACGTCATGTATCAGGTACGTCATGTCTCAGGTCCGGTATGTCTCAACTACGCCTTGACTTAGCTACCACCGTCCTGTCTCGGCTGCGAGCGTGTGGTGGACTCGTGTGGTGGTCCCTGCTCGAGCGTGTGGTGGACTCGTGTGGTGGTCCCTGCTCGAGCGTGTGGTGGACTCGTGTGGTGGTCCCTGCTCGAGCGTGTGGTGGACTCGTGTGGTGGTCCCTGCTCGAGCGTGTGGTGGACTCGTGTGGTGGTCCCTGCTCGAGCGTGTGGTGGACTCGTGTGGTGGTCCCTGCTCGAGCGTGTGGTGGACTCGTGTGGTGGTCCCTGCTCGAGCGTGTGGTGGACTCGTGTGGTGGTCCCTGCTCGATCGTGTGGTGGACTCGTGTGGTGGTCCCTGCTCGAGCGTGTGGTGGACTCGTGTGGTGGTTCCCGCTCGAGCGTGTGGTGGACTCTTGTGGTGGTCCCCGCTCGAGCGTGTGGTGGACTCGTGTGGTGGTCCCCGCTCGATCGTGTGGTGGACTCGTGTGGTGGTCCCTGCTCGAGCGTGTGGTGGACTCGTGTGGTGGTTCCCGCTCGAGCGTGTGGTGGACTCGTGTGGTGGTCCCCGCTCGAGCGTGTGGTGGACTCGTGTGGTGGTCCCCGCTCGAGCGTGTGGTGGACTCGTGTGGTGGTCCCGTCAGCCCAGTTCTCCCCTATACACAGTCGAGCGGCGCTGAAGCAGCTCACTCTGCCGTCGCGCATCATAGTCGGGTTTGCGTTCGCTGGAGTGACGCAGCTTACCCTGCCCGGGGCGTGCATCGCATCCGTTTCCTGCCTTCCCTCTGCGCCGTGTATGTCTGCTGTCTCTAGCGACCGCTTGCATCAGGCAGCAGAAGCGGCCGCGCCTGGCTCGCTGGCTGGCCGTGAAGATGTTGACAATCTCGCCTTACACAGCTGCGCGCCCTGCGTTGCAGAGCGCCAGTGAGCGCGGCCTGGGCTGCTCGCTGATGGAGCGGCTCAACACGGTGTTCGTCTCATCTGTCTGCACGTCGCCAGTGGTGATGCTGCAGCAGCAGTACCGCATGCAGCCGGCCATTTGCCACTGGCCGGCGGTGCGCTTCTACGGCGGCCGGCTGCGGACGTGTGCCCGGCCGCCGCCGCCGCCCCTGGACCGCCTGCGCTGCTACCTGCTGCTCCAGACGGCCGGCAGCGGCGAGACCAGCCACAAGGAAGGGTCAGTGGCGGTCCAGGGACGGGTACAGGACGGATACAGGGACGGGTGCAGGGACGGGTGCAGGGACGGGTGCAGGGACGGGTGCAGGGACGGGTGCAGGGACGGTTGCAGGGACGGGTACAGGGACGGGTACAGGGACGGGTACAGGGACGGGTACAGGGATGGGTACATGGTAGGATACAGGGTAGGGTGCATGGAGGGTACAGGGACGGATACAGGGACGGGTACAGGGACGGGTACAGGGACGGGTACAGGGACGGGTACAGGGACGGGTACAGGGACGGGTACAGGGACGGGGACGGGTACAGAGACGGTTACAGGGACGGGTACAGGGACGGGTACAGGGACGGATACAGGGACGGATACAGGGTAGGGTGCATGGAGGGTACAGGGACGGGTACAAGGACGGGTACAGGGACGGGTACAGGGACGGGTACAGGGACGGGTACAGGGACGGGTACAGGGACGGGTACAGGGACGGGCACAGGGACGGGTACAGGGACGGGTACAGGGACGGGTACAGGGACGGGTACAGGGACAGGTACAGGGACGGGTACAGGGACGGGTACAGGGACGGGTACAGGGACGGGTACAGGGACGGGTACAGGGACGGGTACAGGGACGGGTACATGGATGGGTACAGGGTAGGGTGCATGGACGGGTACAGTGACGGGTACATGGTATGGTGCATGTACGGGTACAGGGTAGAGTGCATTGATGGGTACAGGGACAGGTACATGGTAGGGTGCATGCAAGGGTACAGGGTAGGGTGCATTGACGGGTACAGGGACGGGTACTGGAAGGGGTACAAGACGGGTATAGGGACGGGTACGTGAACGGGTACGTGAACGGGTACGTGGACGGGTACGTGGACGGGTACGTGGACGGGTACTGGAAGGGGTGCAGTGACTGGTACAGGGACGAGTACAGGGACGGGTACAGGGACGGGTTCAGGGACGGGTACATGGACGGGTACATGGACGGGTACATGGACGGGTGCAGGAATGGGTACATGGACGGGTACAGGAATGGGTACATGGACGGGTACAGGGACGGGGACATGGACGGGTACAGGGACGGGTACAGGGATGGGTACAGGGACGGGTATAGAGACGGGTACAGGGACGGGTACAGGGACGGGTACAGGGACGGGTGTAGGTACGAGTGCAGGGTATGGTGACGGCCAGTGTAGCCGCTACCCTGTGCTGAGTTGCTGACTGTCGGCGGCTGCTCGTGTCTCGGCAGTGGTTTCTCCAACGCCCACGAGGCGGCGCTGGTGGTGCGCCTCACCGAGACGGTGGCCCGGCTGTGTGCCGGCGAGCAGCGCGCGCCCTCCGTCGGCATCATCACGCCCTACCAGCGCCAGTGCCGACTGATCCAGAGCGAGATCAACAACAGGTGAGCTGCCCGCACTGCCGAGGCGCTAACGACATCACGCGGTAAATGATCCGGTCATATTGGCATTTGCCCAGCCATGCCGATGTGTATGTCAGGGTGCAGGTCCTAGCATTGGGAAATTTGGGTGGAAAACGACACCCTATGGATACTATCTTTCTACTCTTTTTCCCGAGTTTTACTGTGAATTTCACACTCCTTTTTTAAAATGCATTGGATAATTGGAACCCTGATACTAATTTATGGATGTAATGATAGAGACAGCCTGTGGAGGGAAAGACAGGCAAGCATTGGCATAGGTACCTAATAACTAATTCTATCGAGCGGATAATTGGATATTGATAAAGCCGAGTACATATACATATGTTTTTGGTTGAATTGTCCACTCTTTATGGCTATTTTTAGCCAGAATGTTCCACTCCGCACCCCAGCTCCAAAGCGATCCTAGGACCTTTCACGGTGTGTGCTTATATGTGCCGGTGTGTGCTGATATGTGCCGGTGTGTGTGCTGATATTTGCTGATGTGTGCCGGTGTGTGTGTGCTGATATGTGCCGGTGTGTACTGATATGTGCCAGTGTGTGCTGATATGTGCTGACATGTGCCAGTGTGTGCTGATATGTGCTGATGTGTGCTGATATGTATGCTGATATGTGTCGGTGTGTGTGCTGATATGTCATTGTGTGCTGATATGTGCCAGTGTGTGTGCTGATATGTGCCGGCGTGTGCTGATGCTGATATGTGCCGCAGCCCGGCCAAGATCCTGTCGGTGGACGTGCGCACCGTGGACGGCTTCCAGGGCCAGGAGCGAGACGTGGTCATCCTCTCGTTCGTGCGCTCCAACTTGGGCGGCCAGCTGGGCTTCCTGAGGGACCTGCGGCGGCTGAACGTGGCCCTGACACGCGCCAGGAGCTGCCTCTACGTCTGCGGCGACCTCCGCACCCTGGTGGGTAGGCTGCGCCGCCGGCCGGACTGCCGCTGGTGACCGGGTCTGCCCACTGCCCAGTCCCACAGTGTCTCGGGTTGTGTCAAAATCACGGGGTTTTATCTTAGTGCGCATGCTTGTTTTCGTTTTGGAAGTAGACTACAGTGACGGGTGATTGAGTTGAGCGTGTATGATCTTGAGGTATATATTTTAACAGTTACGCCAAACGCAAAACTCATTTGTATTGTTCTAGATAGGCGGTGCTTCAAAGCTTCATTGTCTGGTCTGACCCTAGTGTCTGGTCTGGCCGTCTGTCTGACTGTGTCTCTTCTGGCCGTCTGACTGACTGTATATCTTCTGGCCGTCTGACTGACTGTGTCTCTTCTGGTCGTCTGTCTGACTGTCTGTCCTCTGGGCGGTCGGGTCTAGCCGTCTATCCGACTGTTCTGCCCGCCCGTCTGTCTGACCTGTGACTGTCTGTCTGACCTGTGACTGTCTGTCCTCTGGGCGGTCGGGTCTAGCCGTCTATCCGACTGTTCTGCCCGCCCGTCTGACTGGCCTGTCTAGTCTGTCCGGCCTGGCCGTCTATCTCACTTTGTCGGGTCTGTGTGCCGCCAGTCGAAGAACGTCGACTGGAGGAACTTAATTCAGGACGCGTACACACGCCAGATGGTAATCGAGGAGACAGCAGGACTTCAGAACAACCCACGCCAGCTGGAGCGTCACCTGCTGTGGCCGGCAGGCGGCTCAGGTTCCGGCTCCGGCCAGTAGGTGGCAGGCCGCACGCGTCGCACGACCGACCGCTCGAATCTCGTGGCTCGTGCTGTGATGCGAACATTGCGTGCCTTGGTGTGATCAGGCTCCTCGGCGTGGTTACACTACGGCCGCATTTATCGATGCGCAGAGTTTGACATTTGATGCGCGTGGTTTCTGTAGAAGTGGACCGAACGTGCCATGATTGAAGGCGGGTTGCCGTTTTCAGCGTAGTGATATTGAGGTGGTACGGCGCGCTGCAGTGGTACACACCATTGACTGTTCGTTTTCCGAACAAGTGCCCACTTGTATTAGTAACACGTGCTCTCTTGGCCGAAGGTGATGTGTCGGTCGCAACAGCGAGCTAGGCCTCTGCGATATCCTTGATTTTTTTCTAGCTCTTTATCGTCAACGAAACGATATTCCGTCTCTTTCCGTCGCGGTAAGAGACTCGCTTGGTAACCATTCGCTCAGTGGAGTCTCCTAGTCGAGCCTTATGTCCAATTGGGGCTGTGCGGAGTGATTCGCCGTGATGCAGGGCTGTCTCAGACCAGAATTGGCCGTTGTCGGCTGAAAGGCATACTCTCCCCGCGTCTCGGATGGGCGCGAGTGATATTCGCCGGTAGTGGTGGAGACCTCGCTGTGATGAGGTGTGCAGGGACAGACCAGTGCCTTGTGCCAGACCGCAGAGGCACGGGAGTGGGACTGGGTGAGGTGAGTGCATTTTGTCATCCGTGGCCGAAATACAGACTGCCCTCGTGTTTTTCAGTTCACAGTATTTTATTAACAGGAAATACAATCAAAATGAAATTACAGTAGCGGATTGGCGCAAAAGCAATGGCTTAAATTAAAGCGCCTCTCCTAAGGAGTATAACTAAAATAATAAACTGACATAAGTCCACATAAACAATCTTACAGAAATGACATACACTAGAAATAAGAGAATAACTAAAGCATTGGATCAGACAGCGCCAGCCCCGCCAAAGACTCTCCGAGCAACCGTTTGGTACACTTATATGTGATTGCAGTTACTCTTGCAGTGTTGGTACAGGAGTAGGACCTACTGTACCAGCACTGCAAGGGTGAACTGCAGAGTCGAGAGTCTGGGGAGGTGGGAAGGCTATGAAGCTGGACACCGCGGAGTGCCGACTGCCGGCAGTCATATCACCACCAATCATCCATTATTATCGGGCACATGCACCAGGCGAGAGCTTGACCAGATATAGGCCATAGGAGAACTGTGCCATGTATGTATACATCCTTACGCACTTATTGCTTTGTGCCGTCTGTCTGGCTGCAATTATTTGCAGTCATGTCTCGAAGCAAAGCTAGAAACAATACGAAATACGTCAAACATTAGAGACCTAACAAAGAAACCACTTGCATCAGCCTCGCATCACAGACAGCGGGTGTCAATGGCCGCAGCAATCGAAGCAGCAGATAACGAAACAATCTCAACTCCGTCAGGGGCCTCGCTCGATATCGCCCGTCCCGGGTTATCATAGGCGCCGGATCACTGTGCTTTGGTCACTGTCTGCCGATGGTCACCGCGCGGCGGCCAGTCAGCGCGGGCCAGATACCGGGCCGTCACCGTGTCCGCAGCAGCGGAGGCGGCAGTGTGTTGTGGAGTGTTGGACAGTGCTGGTGATGACGGCTCGCCTGCTGGTGCGACTGACTGTGGTGGCGGCGGCGGTGGTCGTCGCGCGGTCGCAGCGGCTACCGCCGCTGCCCGGCTGTCCGCCGGCCCGCCTGCCCGTCCAGCTGCCTAGCTCGACGCTCTCTCGTCTGGTGGAACACACGTGCGTTGCCCCGCCGCAGCTGGAGCTTCAGTTGGAGCCGTGGCTGGAGGGCGGAGACGGCGCCGGGGCAGGACGCCCTCTGTTGCCGCGCACACTACAGGTAGAGGACGCGGACGAACTGGAGACGCGGAGCGGCCGGGCAGAGCGCCTCGCGTACAAGCTGGATGTCTCAAACGCCTGGTCGGATATGGGTGACGGCGGAACGCGTGGTGCCTTCGACTGGCGCCGCTGGCTGGCGCCGACCCAGGAGGCTGTGCCTGGAGAGCTGTGCCGGAACCACAGCCGAGCGTACGTACAGGAGCTGCTGCAGGCCGCTCCCGCGCCCTGGGCCGCACGCATGGCAGACGCGTCCGGAAAACTGCCTGACGGTCTGCTGTACGGCAACGTGAACCTGCTCGGCTCCTGGGACGGCTGTCGGTCGGTGCGCGTGCGGCTCAACGACTCCGAGTACCCGGAGGTGGAAGAACTGCGCTTCTCCGGCCAGCTGTGCTCGGCGGTGATCACGGCGACGGAGAACAGCTCTGTGGGCCGGCTGGCGCTGGTGCCGGCGCTGCCGCTGCTGGCCAGGGCCGGCCTGTCGCCGCAGGCGGTGCGCTACGCCTACTGCGTGCCTTCCTCGTGCGACACGAAGGACGTGCGCGTATCGCTGTCGGAGGCGCTGGACGGCAGCGGGCTGGCGGCGGTCGTCAGCGACTGTCACGCAGAGGGCGAGCGGGCGCAGCTGGATGCCGGAGACTGGGCGCTGGTGGTGTTCTTCGCTCTGACCGTCGCTGCGCTGCTGGTCTGTACCGCCCTGGACGTGGCAGCCGCGCGCGGACTCCAGCTCCGGCTTCGGCCGCGGCGGCTCAACCCGCTGCCGGTGTACCGCGGCACGGTGCCAGAGACACGCGGCACAGGCCCCGCCGTGCTGGTACGGGCGTTCTCTCTGTACCGCAGCGTGCCGCGTCTGCTGAGCACGGCCACGGAGCCGCGCACCATCGGTTGTCTGCACGGCCTGCGCTGCCTCACCATGGCCTGGATCGTACTCGGCCACATCTACGTCGTCGGCATGTTCCTGCTGCCGATCAGCAACCTGGGTCGGATGCCGGAGTTGATCCAGCCGCTGCCGTTCCAGATCATCATGAACGCCATGCCGGCCGTCGACACGTTCCTGGTCATCAGTGGCGCGCTGATGTCGGCCGGGCTGGCGCGGGAGGAGCGCGCTGGACGCCGGGTCGGGCCTCGCCGGCTACTGGCGCTCTACCTGCACCGCTACCTGCGCCTGACGCCGCTCTACGCCGTCGTCATCTGGTTCACGGCCACCCTGCTGCGTCACATCGGCAGCGGCACGTTCAGCGGCGTCAACTTCGCCATGTTCGGCGTCACCGGCTGCCGCAGCTCGTGGTGGCACAACCTGCTCTACATCAACAACTTCTACCCCAACGACGAGACGGTGTGCATCGACCAGTCGTGGTATCTGGGGCTCGACATGCAGCTGTTCCTGGTGGCGCCGCTGCTGGTGCTGCCGGTGTTGCGCTGGCCGCGTGCCGGCGCCTTCTGGCTGGCCGCCGTCGCCGCCGCCTCCGTCATCACCCCCGGCGTGATCACCTGCATCTGGGACCTGCCGCCGACGCTGCTCAACCTCAACACGCACGCCACCGATCCGCAGATGAGGGCCGACTTCACGCTGCTCGTGTACAACGCGCCGTGGTCGCGCGCCGCGCCCTACGTGGTCGGCCTGACGCTGGGGCTGCTGCTGGGCGGCGCGGTGCCGGCGCCGCGTCCTTCCCGGCTGGTCTGCGGCCTGCTCTGGACGCTGTCCACGGCCGTGGCGCTGCTGGTGCTGCTCGGTATGTGGCGCTACAACAGCGAGCCGGACGCCCTGTGGACGCCGGCGGTGGCCGTGTCGTACGCGGCGCTCCACCGGCCCGCCTGGGCGCTCTGCATAGCCTGGGTGATCTGGGCGTGCGCCAGCGGCCACGGCCGGCCGGTGGACGCGCTGCTGTCGCACGCCGTGTGGCGGCCGCTCTCCCGACTGACGTACGCCACCTACCTGACGTCCATCCAGCTGATGGTGTGGTACGCCAGCCAGGCGCGCGCGCCCGTGGCTGCCGGGCACGTGTGGTTCGTCTACTGGTTCCTGGCCGATCTGCTCATCAACGTGGCCGTGGCGGTGGTGTTCTCGCTGGCGTTCGAGTGGCCGGCCGCCGCGCTGGAGAAGGCAGTGAGGGAAATGGGCGGTTCCGCCGCCCGTGCCCCAGACAGCGGCAGCCGCTCGAAAGACGGCGACGTGCGCATACTGAGTATGTCCAAACGAGACTTCCAGTGACGACTCGACGGCGCCACGGACACGGTGCGTGTTAAAAGCTGTGTATGTAAAATGTGGAACAATGTTGTGTTGACGAGTTGATCGAGTGAACCAATGTGACTCCGATTTTGGGTGGGGAAGGCAATACGCCCAACTATTACTCGGTGTGGGTATCCTAAAACATAATAAAACATATTATTAAATCAAACATTATCAAGTCTCCGAATCACATCAGAAGAAGATTGCACACACTCGCTTTCTCCGGTCGTGAAATGACAGCGCTCAGTGCACGAAATATGACCTCTACTCCGGACCACAACTGCCATCTCCAAACACACAGCCCTGACGATGACGTCCACGTAGGCTGTCGTGACAATCTCCCGGAGAACGGCGTCCTTGTCCGGGTAGTCGGTCTTGAAGATGTATCGGTCGAGCACCTCCACCACAGAGGGCGCTCTGGTTCACCAGCGGCTCTTCCGCGATCGAGCCCGAACACACAGCCGACTTGGCGTCATCTTCATCCTCGTCCTCCTCATCAGGGGCGTCCTCCTGGCTGACCGGCTCGTCGGCACCGGCGTCGGCGGACGCCTCGCCGCCCGGCCCCTGCTGAGGCACGTAATCCATCCACCGTTTCCGGCCGTCAAAGAGTGGTGCCGCCCACCGCACGCACGCCTCCGCCACGGCGGCTGCGTGGTCCAGCGCCTGTGGCGGCCTCGGTACCCGTCATTGGCTGATCGCCGGCTGTCAGCTTGTCCACTGGGTCGATTAACATTTAGGGTATTATCAGGTATCCTAAATGTTTAAAATAAAACTACAGCTACTATTGCACTTGTTGGTTATTGACAAGCATGAACTTGTCAATAACCCGCTGAAACATGTTTTTTTTCTTCATCAAATCGGGGGTAGTTACCCAATTTGAGGTAATGGAGCTTTCGAGTGGGTGTAATGGCGACTAGACATAAAGACAAAGACATAAATTTGCAGTACAACAAAGAGCTTCGTGGGCCCGTCCTGGGTTGTACGGCACACATGGACGTGAACATCACACATGTAACAACGGGCTTGAACGGCCACATACATTGCCTCGCAGGGCACCATATCATGTAATACACACTAACCAATTTCAGAATTTAACATCCAGTACATATACATCGTTAACACTACATCATCCTGCACACACGAACCTCAGAATTTAGCAATCTACATTCACAAGACATTCAATCCATACAAAGGCTGTAAATTTCACTGCGCTTTGAATGATATACATGGTGTCTGTGTTGGTCAACTTCAAAATTTGACTTCAGGTCACGTGACCTTGATCTGAGGTGAAGACCCAAGTAGGTCATGTTTCATATAGGGAGACGTGTCTCGACGAGAACAACACATTACTGTCGGTTTTACTTCTCTATCTTCATTATGCCGCGAGTTATTGACAACAAAGTGATGGTAACCTCAGATGACCTCAAATGACCCCATAGGGGTCACTGAACAAAACTTATACTTGGATCATCAAGAATATCCTATAATAACTTGATCCAGAAGTAATTGGACTAATATCATGCATATCCTTGAAATAGGAAGCATTTAAATATTTCCATATTGACTTATTATGGGGAGGTCCCGAAATTGACCTGACCTTAGGTCACCGATATCAAAATTCTGAGATAACCGATTTGTAAGTACTTATGCCCTCATGATACCCTGTAAGTTTCAAACTGATCGGTGAAAAACTCTGGCCTTGGCACAACTGCAAACGCTTTTGGAGGTGGGGTCACTTGAGTCTGGTGACCTGACCTGAGATGACCCGAGGTTCATTTTTTTTTAAAGTGTGCGCAATTGATGTCCTAACAGGCATGCCAGAACTGGGAGGCGCTGCGCGCAGCCGTTTTTTCGCTATCTGCGAAAAACCTGAGGGGGGGGGGGGCGGAAATCACCCCCCCCCCCTGCAGTGCGCGGGTTAAAGGAAATAGTTCACCTTCAACATTAGTTTTAAACTCAGATAGCAGTTTTGTAGCCCGTGTTGGGAAACCCCTATCTGCAAGTTTTCTTGACTGAAAAGACTCTCCAGCCGAATATATTTGAGTTTTTGGTGAAGGAATGCGGTGCTGGCGAAAGAATGTTGTACTGGTTTTAGCCCGGGCAGAGGCTATATCATCAGCCAATCAGCTTGCAGCTGGTGCTAGCAAGCGATCGCCGGCCGCCGGTCGGCACATCTCCAATGCGAGTCTATCTTTACGTGACTACTTTCGAATCTGATTGGCTGAACCATTTTTTACATTCGCGTGACGTCAGGACTCTGACTCAGAGAGTATGCATATAGTTTTGATAAACAATACAAATTGACGGCCTTCTGTCCTGAATCGGCGCAATATAAGGCCATTTTTGACAATATAAAAATAAATTGTATTACAAAATATAATCAAATCATGTTGGGTAAAAAATTTCCAAGGTGAACTATTTCCTTTAATTATGTGGGCCCCCTTGGCTGCGAGGGCCCCTCTGATCCCATTTGCCCCCCCCCCCCCCTGCAGGAGAATTCCTCCTACGCCCCTGGTATTACTACGGAATGATGTTCAGTTTTGTGATACAGTTTACGTGTATTCGTGTTGAAGGAATAATTTTGGATTGCGGCTGTTTCACGGAATACACAATGCATGTCTAATCTAATTTCATTCAGGGTAACGAGCAGTGGTGAAACTTTATGAAATCGGTTGGGGGGGGGGGGCAACGGCCGAATGCTCAAGTTGAAACTAAACGTCCAATACTATATATATGCATATGTAGTGTATAATTATTATATAATATACGTATTATAAAACTATTACAATTATTACAATTGTGGAACTATTTTGTCCGTTTCATACAGGGAAAAATGCCATTTTTTTATTCTCCAATTTCCTTCTTTCAGACCATAAAATTGAAAAATTACTTCACTGAAGTTGATAGGTAAACACCGACTGGTCATAGCATTTTTTGAAGGACAGCAACACAATTTTGAAGCCGTTAAATGTTAAATTATCGCCATCGGTGGCCAATTAAAGGGTCATTGCCACCTCGCAGGCCAATATGGAGTTTTTGGTGTGTATCGGCCGATTAAGCGTGTCCGATTTCACCTGCAAAATTTGGTTCCCGAAACTCCCCCCATTAGATAAAAAAATACATTTGCACCAGTCATGCTTGCCAAGCATTCGTAAAGTTGGAGTCGCCACATCTCTATTTAGAATCACTTCTTTGCAGACTGTTATTTTCTTTTGAATGTTACAAACACAACATCACCATTCCGTCAGTGCACTTTAAAATTAAAAAGTGTATGCGGTTAATTATATTCTCAACAACCTTAGCCTCTTTCATAATAAAACAGCAAGAATTGCTATGGGTCGACTTTGGGACCGTAGGAGTTATGTGACCTATACCTTATAACACATATATACTTTTCAATGTCAAGTCTCGGCGAATTCGTACGGGCTTGGGGGGGGGGGGGGCGCCAATACCACAGCCAAACTGGATGAGAGCGGCCATCATGAATCTAGTACTGAGCACAGCTGGGACCAACGTTTTGGAGTCAGAAATAAATACAAAATGCTTTGCCGATACACTGCTTTAGGTGCTGCAGGAGCAAGTTTGAGCTTGAGCATACATGATTGTTGATCCCCACCATTCATTTAAGTTGCTTTTTAGAAATCCTCCGGAGGTGGCAATATCCATTTAAGAATGCATCTGAAAAACACGTTCCTCATACATAATTGTCACATCCCAGACGGAGTCGGCAAAATTTAACTTACTCCGACTCCGGCAAAAAATATCGACTTCAATAGACTCAGATTACGACTCCGAGTCTGCAAGACTGCTTCCGACCGACATGGCTCTCTCAGCCCGTTTAAGGGCTCTCCAGAATGGCCGAGAGCTTTCTCAGACTTGCACAGGGCCCTCTTAGGTCTGACAATGGCCCTCTTAGACAAGCGTAAGGCCCTCTCAGAACAGACGGTGGTCATTTCTGGTCGACCGATGATCCTGTCAAAGAGGCGGAGGGTCCTCTCTTAGGAACTTAGGGCTCTCTTAGACCGGAAAAGCGCCCCCCCCCCCCCCTTGGACGATTAAGGGTCCTTTCAAACTGGTAAACATACCTTTCAGACAGGCATAGGACCCTCTCAGGCATGACAAAGGTCATTTCAGAACGACAAGGAGCCTAAGGCTCTAAGGCCTGGAAAATACTGTATAAAACCAACTGATGCCCCTCTCAGACCGCTGGGTTCTTTCCGGCCTAGACAATGGCCCTCTAAGACCAGTCTGGGGCCCGCTCAGGCCTGGCAAGAGCCACTCGAGCCGACCGATGGCCCCCTCAGACCGACTGAGTTCTCATTCAGGCCGACCAAGGGCCCCCTCAAGCCGACCAAGGGACCCTCAAGTCGACCGAGAGTCCCCTAAGGCCGACAGAAGAGTCCCACAGACACACTAGGGACCCCTTTAGGCCGACCGAGGGTCAATCAGGCCGACTAAGGGCCCCTCAGGCCAACCGAAGGCCTCCTCAAGCTGACCGAAGGCCCCTCAGGCCGTAAAAGCACCTCCTGAAACTGACCGAAGGCACCTCAGGCGGAAAAAAAGTTTTTCTTGCAAGTCGACTAAGACGACCGAGGGCCCTTCAAGCCGACCGAGAGCCGCCTGAGGCCGCCAGAGGACCCCCTCAGGCAGACCAATGGCCCATTCAGGCCGCCTGAGAGCCCTCAGGCCGACCAAGGAACCCTCATACTGAAAACAAACTTCAAGCTGGCTGAGGTCCCTTCAGACCGAACGAGAGCCACTCAGGCCGACCGAGGATTCCTCACACCAACTGAAGGCCTCCTCAAGCTGACCGAGGGTCCCTCACGCCGACCGAGGTCCCCTCGGGCATGCCGAGGGCCCACTCAGGCATACCGAGGGCCACTTAGGCTAAGCGAGAGCCACTCAGGCCAACCGAGGGCCCCTTTAAGCCCACTC
The DNA here is from genome assembly GCA_036785665.1 of Chirona hameri. Classification (NCBI taxonomy): domain Eukaryota; kingdom Metazoa; phylum Arthropoda; class Thecostraca; order Balanomorpha; family Balanidae; genus Chirona; species Chirona hameri. The sequence goes on from JAXIVJ010009820.1 coordinate 41,066, forward strand.
AGGGCCCCTCACGCCAACCGAGGTCTCCTCAGGTATACCGAGGGCCACTCAGGCCGTCTGAGGTACCCTCAAGCCGACAAAGGGTCCTTCAGGCCGACAAAGAGCCCCTTAGACCGAATAAAAGCTCCTCAGACCGACCAAGGGCCCCTCAAGCCGGCTGAGGTTCCCTCAAGCCGATCGAGGGCCCCTCAGGCCATCCGAGCTCCCACCCAGGCCGACCGAGGACCACTCCAGGCCGACAGAGTCCCCCCCACCCCTCCGCAGGCCGAAGCAGAGCTCGTCAGTCCGACTGGACACACCTCAGGCCAACCAAGGGCCTCTCAAGCCGGCCGAGGTTCCCTCAAGACGGCCGAGGTTCCAAACAATTCAAACAAACAACAGTTCAAACAATGGCTCTTTAGGCCGACTGGGACCCCCTCGGGTGGACGAAGGACTCCCTCAAGTCGACGGAGTGCCCCCTCAGATCGACCGAGCTCCCCTCCAGGCCCAACGACGCTCGCTCATGCTGACCGAGGGTTCGTTTGGTCGACCCACTCAGGCCGACCTCGGTTAACCTCCTGGAAGAGCCATGGACCCCTAGCCCCCCTGGCCACGATGACCCCCCATACCCGATGCCCTTGCCCCTTTGATGGCACGATCCCCTCGATGTTCCTCCGGATCAAACGATTATTTTAGCATGGATGTTGGATATTTAGGATATTGCGATAACAGAGAGCCAAAAAGGTTGCATAAAATATCAGCCTTATTTCAGGTAACCAATATATTTATAACAAATTCCATTGTACACCATTTCAATAGAGCACTCCGATCGCTAATTCGTCATGCTCCATGCCTCCGCTATTCGCTAATCTGAACGCTTGAACCTTGTATCTACGGACTTGTTAGCAGAAGAGAATCCATGCTACCAACTTACCCATTATATCATAATCGAAAAGTAGTCGCAGATGGAATAGCAATGCTCGTATATTTCTAAGATGGAATACTCCTCAGATGGAATCACATCTTGATTCCTTGATATGATGAATTACGCAAAATTAAAAACAGAACAATCTATACGGGTAGTCCTTTAAAATTTTAGAGGGGCACAAATTTGGGAAAACATTGGGGGGGGGGGGGGGCGGAGCACCATTGGGGGGGGGGGGGGCTCAGCTCAGCATTGGGGGGGGGGGGGGGGGGGGCTCGGGCCCTCCCAAAGAGATATAAAGTTCCGCCCCTGGTAACGAGTCATTCCGCGGTGGCCAAAATGGAGTAACAAAACCCTTGACGCTGAGAAGTGCAGTTCTCAGCGTTGAAAACCACTGCTCTGCACTATGTAAAACAAGTTAAATTCAGTTTTACACCGAGTAAAACCATGCAATGACATAAGTCAAATATATTTTTGTGTTCGATTCGCCCCGTCCTACACACTTGTGATCCGCCTACCTACGTCCGGTAGTCGGAGCTGGCCCCGCCGTGTCGGAGTCGGAGCTGGCCCCGCCGTGTCGTGTGACCGTGTCGGAGCTGGCCCCGCCGTGTCGTGTGACCGTGTCGGAGCTGGCCCCGCCGTGTCGTGTGACCGTGTCGGAGCTGGCCCCGCCGTGTCGTGTGACCGTGTCGGAGCTGGCCCCGCCGTGTCGTGTGACCGTGTCGGAGCTGGCCCCGCCGTGTCGTGTGACCGTGTCGGAGCTGGCCCCGCCGTGTCGTGTGACCGTGTCGGAGCTGGCCCCGCCGTGTCGTGTGACCGTGTCGGAGCTGGCCCCGCCGTGTCGTGTGACCGTGTCGGAGCTGTGTGACCGTGTCGGAGCTGGCCCCGCCGGACCTTGTCCCGACACACCGCCGCCGCCGCTGCAGTGTAGCCACGCCTGGAAACGGGCCAGTTTCCTCTGTTAAAGTACCTTGAGTTTCCCCACTGAGTGCAATAAAGGCGATGTGTCACGCCCGAAGGCCGGTCCCCGTGGTAGAGCTGCCGGCGGCGCGCGAGTGAAAAATGGACGAAAACCTGCTGAACAGTGGCGGAAACGTATATAAACATTCATGTTAGGGAAAACAACACATATTAGGCATCTGCAGGGGCGTCGCCACCACCACCGGGCCTGGGGGACCCGGCCCCCAGGATCGCTCCATCCGAAGTCCCCCCTCCCCCCAGTGTCGCAGGATTTTAACATTAGCCCTATAGGGCTGCCCCGCCCCACACCCCTGGCTGCCCCCCCCCCCCCCACTAAAATGTATGTGGCGATGCCTCTGAGCATCCGTCTATCGAATGCCTTGAGAACTACATTTATAAGAACTTTTGCTCGATAAATACAATTTGTGGAATGTTTCGCGTGAGATAGATTCAAACATCCTCGCAATATTCTGTACGTTTTTTGTTTTCTCATTTGTTCCATGACTCCGTCGTCACGTGACTACGGGTAGGCGTGAACTGCTGGCTGGCCTGCAATATGCAGTGCACGAGAGCTGGTAATGGGACCGGTGCGGCGCGGCGGAGAGAGGCGGATATCAGACTGCAGACCGCGGTCAGGGCAGATCCGGGCTCGAACCTCGTAGTTTCGTAGTGTATTTTAACTAATTTAAAGGAAATAGTTCACCTTCAACATTAGTTTTAAACTGAGATAGCAGTTTTGTAGCCCGTGTTGGGAAACCCCTATCTGCAAGTCTTCTTGACTGAAAAGACTTTCCAGCCGAATATATTTGATTTTTTTGGCAAAGGAATGCGGTGCTGGGTAAATAATGTTGTACTGGTTATCGCCCGGGCAGAGGCTATACCATCAGCCAATCAGCTTGCACCTGGTGCTAGCGAGCGAATGCCGGCCGCCGGTTGGCACATCTCCAATGCGAGTCTATCTTTACGAGACTACTTTCGAATCTGATTGGCTGAACCATTTTGTACATTCGTGTGACGTCAGGACTCTGACTCAGAGAGTATGCAAATAGTTTTGATAAACAATTAAAATATACGGCCTTCTGTCCTGAATCGGCGCGATATAAGGCCATTTTTGACAATATAAAAAGAAATTGTATTAACAAATATAATCAAATCGTGTTGGGTAAAAAAATTAAAGGTGAACTATTTCCTTTAACCTCATTTGTATTTGTATTTACTCTAACTTAATTTGCCCCAATGGCGCTTTGCCCCGGTAACCAAATGCCGTATTACCCCGCAGCAGCGATATTGCTACGGTCTAGACCTGTTCTGAGCATCGCTGATAGAGACGCTCAGGATTGTATGTAAACCAAATAACAATAATCCGCCTGACGACTGATATAGACAGAAACTTGCGGAATGCGGATCGATAAGGAATTTATTCTTGCCACTTCCAATGTTCAAAATGGTTAAATTTTACATTAAAATGATGACAAATTGTATTTGGTGCATAGCGTTGTCACCGCACGTGATGATGGATGTGAGAGACCGACTTCAGTTCATTTTTGCGCCCTCTGAGATGACGCTATCGTCTTCGCTCAAAGGTCATCGCAACTCCGAGATACTAACATCGGGTAAATTACCCCCGGGGTGCGCTTTGCCCCGGTTTCTCTAAATCCTCTCTAGCTCCTCCTCCCCTCCCTGAACCGAGCTGTCTGAGGTGTCAAGCTGAATATTTGAAAATGTCATGTCATGACGGTTCTTGTTATTCCGTTTGAATTGCGATGGAACAAAATAATTTCGGATAATGGTTTGTTGATTGGGAATTGAGGATTAGAACCAGTGCTTAAGATTAACAGCACATTATTGAATAGTGAATACATTATAGCACATTAAATATTACTTCACAATCAAATCATGAGCAACCGCCAACCAACGGTCAAGAACGGCAGCCAAGTACTAAAGTCGCTCACCGTTGATTCCAACATCGACGGGCACACATTTCGCTTTCGCCGTCGATTGGCACCGCCTGCGGCTGAGTCAATGCCCCAGCAAAACCAGCCGGCTGCGCTCGTTTATTGCTCGGTAGTTCATTGTGGCCGCCGCAGATGAGATCAGGGACAGGGAACGCAGTCATCTAGTGATTGCCTACTGATGTGTTTAATAACGTTATTTTGTGCATGGATACCTTAAAGGAAATAGTTCACCTTCGGGAAATTTTTCAGAACACGATTTTATTATATTTTGTAATACAGTTTCTTTTTTATTTTCAAAAATGGTCCTACATCGCGCCAATTCAGGACAGAAGGTCGTAAACTATTAATTTGATGGTGTGCGTTATTGGTCTGCGCATGCTCCCTGGCTGTGCTGGCACTTTCAGACGGTACGGTACATCATATATGCGCCGCATTCCTTCGTCAAAAAGTCAAATATCTTCGGCTGGAGAGTCTTTTCAGCCAAGAAAAGTTGCAGATAAGGATTTATCAACACGGGCTACGAAACTGCTATTTCAGTTCAAAACCCCATGTTGAAGGTGAACTATTTCCTTTAAAGGAAATAGTTCACCTTCATCATGGGATTTTCAACTGAAATAGCAGTTTTGTAGCCCGTGTTGAGAAATCCTTATCTGCAACTTTTCTTGGCTGAAAAGACTCTCCAGCCGAAGATATTTGACTTTTTGGCGAAGGAAAGCGGCGCATATATGATATACCGTACCGTCTGAGAGTGCCAGCACTACCAGGGCGCATGCGCAGACCAATAACGCACACCATAACATTAATAATTTACGACCTTCTGTCCTGAATTGGCGCGATGTAGGACCATTTTTGAAAAGAAAAAAAGAAACTGTATTAAAAATATAATAAAATCGTGTTCTGAAAAATTTCCGAAGGTGAACTATTTCCTTTAACGGTACTGTCAATTTAGTTTTTGACTTGACTTGTGACGTCATCAATGACCCCGATATCAACAAAACTGAGTATCCTTCGGCAAATATTCGGCTATCAAACGTCGTTTGAATTATTTTAATCATTCCAATCGCTCGGAGATCCGAGGGGATTAAAAGGCACTACCAGTACGTCGCGTTATGAAAATATCCCAGTGACTACCTGCCGCATTAATGATTATTTCCTGTCGGTTTTTGATGCGAGAGCCTGCTTTGATACAATTATTGTCTTCAATCGTTAAACTACAATACACTCAGGATGTTCTTCCTATCGCCAACACACGTCTATGAAGGTAACGGATAGTGCGGGCTGATCGGCTGCTCTGAACACAGCTCTGAGCTTGGGCCTAGTCTCTCCTCGAACAGCAGCTCTCCGAAGCTTCTCCTCCGACAGCGTCCCTCCACCGAGAGGCACGGCCGGTGATTAGTCTTGTTTTCCGCCGTTGCCCACAGACAGCGGAACGATAGATGGCGCCCGTCATCCAAGGCGATAAATTGAGTCCTCCACCAGGCAACATTTCAATTCAAATAAAATGTGAAGGCATCGGAGCGAACGGAGCTGTTTGAAACCAGCGTGATCTCAGAACTATGCGTGTCAAAGGTTGTAATTCGTGCTTGGTTATCAGCCGGTTACTATAAATTATGAGTTACCTAAAATTAGTTACTTTGCTGTCCCTGCTGAGGGTTGCTGAGGGTCGGGAGGGTTCAACCTCGCAATGCCATTTTTTAAATTGGGAAATGATGGTGACAGTATTTTTTTTTGTGTGTGTAACCTGCTCTCATGCAACAGTAATTTTTTGTTTGCTAAAAATGCTGACAAATAAAAAGCTGCACCGGGCTTCAAAATACTGTTTTTCAATAATCGTTTCGTCGTACTGGTAGCTTCGTCACGCGTGTACTGGTACCTTCGTCACGCGTGTACTGGATGCAGCACAAATACCCCGCCTGCGTCACATCTTCGAAGTTTTCCGTATGCTGGCAGGTAGTTTCAAACGGCGCCTTTTCATAGGAGCTCGCATTACCTCGTGTCCTGCATCACCAGAGAGTTGCCGCTACATTCACAACTAGGGCTATTCGCTCCGAAAAACTACACACAACGTGAAACACAGCCTTTGATTTATTAAACAGCGGTCGCGCCAAAGCACTCTCTGACTTCGTCTGGGCATTTGGTTTGGTCGGCGGTGGCCGTGGCTGGTCGATATTAGGTCCTCCGGCCCAATTAGGCCGGATGAGATTACCGTGTAGCCTGTAGGTACTGGTGGCCGCCTGCAGCTGAGCTGCACGCCCCTGCTGAGGGTCGGAAGGGTCGGACTGTGTCCCTGCTGAGGGTCGGGAGGGTCGGACTGTGTCCCTGCTGAGGGTCGGGAGGGTCGGGCTGTGTCCCTGCTGAGGGTCGGGAGGGTCGGGCTGTGTCCCTGCTGAGGGTCGGGAGGGTCGGACTGTGTCCCTGCTGAGGGTCAGACTGTGTCCCTGCTGAGGGTCGGGAGGGTCGGATTGTTTCCCTGCCGAGGGTCGGACTGTGTCCCTGCTGAGGGACACAGTCCGACCCTCGGCAGGGAAACCTGTTGTCCCTGCTGAGGGACATTTATAGAATTTACGTCAGACCACATTTCGACTATTGTGACGTTGTGTATGACGGACACATTACCATAAAGGGCTCCACTAGACTAGAGACGTTACAAAATCGAGCCGCGAGACTGGTGACAGGGACACTCTTTCGAACACCCACTGAGAAATTACGATCGGAATTAGGCTGGGAGGCACTGACTATAAGACGACATATGCACAGGCTCATATTGTACCATAAGCTTAATGACTGCAAACAACACACACCACACTATGTCATGTCCATTATGCCGAACACACGAGCACAGGACACAACCATCACTCTTAGGAACGCAAACTCTCACAGTAGATCCCCTCACCGTACAACATGCTATAATCGTTCATTCTTTCAAACAACCAGTAAACAGTGGAACCAGTTACCGGAAACCATACGTCAACTAGGACACAAAACATACAAAAAAGAACTTCGTGAGCAGCTAGGATTACCTGTCCCTCCATATTACTATACCGCGGGATCAAAGGAGGGGAACATATTACACACTCGTTTTCGCACAGACATGACGCATTTGAACTCACATTTATACAAAGTTCAAAAATGTCCAAGCCCTGCATGTGATTGTGGGTATAAAACTGAGAACCCTCGTCACTTCGTCCTTTCCTGTCCCAAGTACAAGAAACAACGAACGGAATTCATTAACAACATAACACAAATCACAGGGCCCTTATTTACCACCCAACCACAATCCGAACAGCTTCAAATCCTAATGCACGGCACAAATCTCTGCGGCGTTGACGGTCGGGCGGTGGCCCACGTGTTCCAAAAATTCCTACTTAACTCTGGTAGATTTGCCCACATATATTAACTCTAAGATAATGTGACTGGTGTCCGTGGCGAGTTGAGCGGCGTCTAGCAGCACTCGTTTCACGTTGCGGAGTGCTGGGTGTCTCGCGCTGCGGCGGCGGCTGGAGAAATAAATCCTTTGTTATGCCCCTTTCCCAGACGTGGTGCGCTGATTTAAGCGCATTGAGTGCTTCTGCACCATGTCTCCAAGTGTATTGCTGTAACTGCGCAAGTATGACCAATAAACGTGATGATGATGATGATGATGATGAGAGGGTCGGGAGGGTCGGACTGTGTCCCTGCTGAGGGTCGGGAGGGTCGGATTGTTTCCCTGCCGAGGGTCGGACTGTGTCCCTGCCGAGGGTCGGGAGGGTCGGACTGTGTCCCTGCTGAGGGTCGGGAGGGTCGGGCTGCACCCCTGCCGAGGGTCGGACTGTGTCCCTGCTGAGGGTCGGGAGGGTCGGACTGTGTCCCTGCTGAGGGTCGGGAGGGTCGGGCCGTGTCCCTGCTGAGGGTCGGGAGGGTCGGGCCGTGTCCCTGCTGAGGGTCGGGAGGGTCGGTCTGTGTCCCTGCTGAGGGTCGGAGGGTCGGGCTGCACCCCTGCTGAGGGTCGGGAGGGTCAGGCCGTGTCCCTACTGAGGGTCGGGAGGGTCGGGCTGTGTCCCTGCTGAGGGTCGGGAGGGTCGGACAGTGTCCCTGCTGAGGGTCGGGAGGGTCGGGCTGTGTCCCTGCTGAGGGTCGGGAGGGTCGGGCTGTGTCCCTGCTGAGGGTCGGGAGGGTCGGACTGTGTCCCTGCTGAGGATCGGGAGGGTCGGGCCGTGTCCCTGCTGAGGGTCGGAAGGGTCGGATTGTTTCCCTGCCGAGGGTCGGACTGTGTCCCTGCTGAGGGTCGGGAGGGTCGGGCTGCACCCCTGCTGAGCGTCGGGAGGCTCGGGCCGTGTCCCTGCTGAGGGTCGGAAGGGTCGGATTGTTTCCCTGCTGAGGGTCGGGAGGGTCGGACTGTGTCCCTGCTGAGGTTCGGGAGGGTCGGGCTGCACCCCTGCCGAGGGTCGGACTGTGTCCCTGCTGAGGGTCGGAGGGTCGGGCTGTGTCCCTGCTGAGGGTCGGGAGGGTCGGGCCGTGTCCCTGCTGAGGGTCGGGAGGGTCGAGTTGTGTCCCTGCCGAGGGTCGGGAGGGTCAGACTGTGTCCCTGCTGAGGGTCGGGAGGGTCGGGCTGCACCCCTGCTGAGGGTCGGGAGGGTCGGGCCGTGTCCCTGCTGAGGGTCGGAAGGGTCGGATTGTTTCCCTGCTGAGGGTCG
>JAXIVJ010009821.1:0-47500 GCA_036785665.1 Chirona hameri
ATAGAGATAGAGATAGAGATAGAGATAGAGATAGAGATAGAGATAGAGATAGAGATAGAGATAGAGATAGAGATAGAGATAGAGATAGAGATAGAGATAGAGATAGAGATAGAGATAGAGATAGAGATAGAGATAGAGATAGAGATAGAGATAGAGATAGAGATAGAGATAGAGATAGAGATAGAGATAGAGATAGAGATAGAGATAGAGATAGAGATAGAGATAGAGATAGAGATAGAGATAGAGATAGAGATAGAGATAGAGATAGAGATAGAGATAGAGATAGAGATAGAGATAGAGATAGAGATAGAGATAGAGATAGAGATAGAGATAGAGATAGAGATAGAGATAGAGATAGAGATAGAGATAGAGATAGAGATAGAGATAGAGATAGAGATAGAGATAGAGATAGAGATAGAGATAGAGATAGAGATAGAGATAGAGATAGAGATAGAGATAGAGATAGAGATAGAGATAGAGATAGAGATAGAGATAGAGATAGAGATAGAGATAGAGATAGAGATAGAGATAGAGATAGAGATAGAGATAGAGATAGAGATAGAGATAGAGATAGAGATAGAGATAGAGATAGAGATAGAGATAGAGATAGAGATAGAGATAGAGATAGAGATAGAGATAGAGATAGAGATAGAGATAGAGATAGAGATAGAGATAGAGATAGAGATAGAGATAGAGATAGAGATAGAGATAGAGATAGAGATAGAGATAGAGATAGAGATAGAGATAGAGATAGAGATAGAGATAGAGATAGAGATAGAGATAGAGATAGAGATAGAGATAGAGATAGAGATAGAGATAGAGATAGAGATAGAGATAGAGATAGAGATAGAGATAGAGATAGAGATAGAGATAGAGATAGAGATAGAGATAGAGATAGAGATAGAGATAGAGATAGAGATAGAGATAGAGATAGAGATAGAGATAGAGATAGAGATAGAGATAGAGATAGAGATAGAGATAGAGATAGAGATAGAGATAGAGATAGAGATAGAGATAGAGATAGAGATAGAGATAGAGATAGAGATAGAGATAGAGATAGAGATAGAGATAGAGATAGAGATAGAGATAGAGATAGAGATAGAGATAGAGATAGAGATAGAGATAGAGATAGAGATAGAGATAGAGATAGAGATAGAGATAGAGATAGAGATAGAGATAGAGATAGAGATAGAGATAGAGATAGAGATAGAGATAGAGATAGAGATAGAGATAGAGATAGAGATAGAGATAGAGATAGAGATAGAGATAGAGATAGAGATAGAGATAGAGATAGAGATAGAGATAGAGATAGAGATAGAGATAGAGATAGAGATAGAGATAGAGATAGAGATAGAGATAGAGATAGAGATAGAGATAGAGATAGAGATAGAGATAGAGATAGAGATAGAGATAGAGATAGAGATAGAGATAGAGATAGAGATAGAGATAGAGATAGAGATAGAGATAGAGATAGAGATAGAGATAGAGATAGAGATAGAGATAGAGATAGAGATAGAGATAGAGATAGAGATAGAGATAGAGATAGAGATAGAGATAGAGATAGAGATAGAGATAGAGATAGAGATAGAGATAGAGATAGAGATAGAGATAGAGATAGAGATAGAGATAGAGATAGAGATAGAGATAGAGATAGAGATAGAGATAGAGATAGAGATAGAGATAGAGATAGAGATAGAGATAGAGATAGAGATAGAGATAGAGATAGAGATAGAGATAGAGATAGAGATAGAGATAGAGATAGAGATAGAGATAGAGATAGAGATAGAGATAGAGATAGAGATAGAGATAGAGATAGAGATAGAGATAGAGATAGAGATAGAGATAGAGATAGAGATAGAGATAGAGATAGAGATAGAGATAGAGATAGAGATAGAGATAGAGATAGAGATAGAGATAGAGATAGAGATAGAGAAGAGATAGAGATAGAGATAGAGATAGAGATAGAGATAGAGATAGAGATAGAGATAGAGATAGAGATAGAGATAGAGATAGAGATAGAGATAGAGATAGAGATAGAGATAGAGATAGAGATAGAGATAGAGATAGAGATAGAGATAGAGATAGAGATAGAGATAGAGATAGAGATAGAGATAGAGATAGAGATAGAGATAGAGATAGAGATAGAGATAGAGATAGAGATAGAGATAGAGATAGAGATAGAGATAGAGATAGAGATAGAGATAGAGATAGAGATAGAGATAGAGATAGAGATAGAGATAGAGATAGAGATAGAGATAGAGATAGAGATAGAGATAGAGATAGAGATAGAGATAGAGATAGAGATAGAGATAGAGATAGAGATAGAGATAGAGATAGAGATAGAGATAGAGATAGAGATAGAGATAGAGATAGAGATAGAGATAGAGATAGAGATAGAGATAGAGATAGAGATAGATAGATAGAGATAGAGAGATATATATATATATATATATATATATATATATATATATATATATATATATATATATATATATATATATATATATATATATATATATATATATATATATATATATATATATGTATATATATATATATATATATATATATATATATATATATATATATATATATCACCCACTCCACATCATGTCTTTTCGCTTCGCGGATCCCAGATGAGTCCCTGAACAGGTCGGAAGGGCGTATAAAAGGTCAGAGGGGCCCCTAGACGATCTGAAGGGACCTTGGGCCTTTCAACAGTAAGAATACAGTTGTACAGGGAATCAAACTCAAAACTTTTGCGCCGCTCCGCGTCGCAATTTAACTACAAATTCAATTATATGCGGGTTAGGAAAACAATCGGTCAGTTTCTCGGCGCATTTATGTGTTATGTTGCTACTTTCCTATATTATTGGGCAAAATAATTCATTTTAGCACCTTTTCCCCGCACATTTAAACGCACAATATAGCAATTTTAGAGGTCCGCACCATACGCAATGCGACGTATTAATGAGAAAGCAACCCAGGGCATAAACAATTAAAAAAATAAAATAAAATACGCGCAATTTGTTTAAGAGTTCAAGGTCTTGAGCTTAAAAAAATATTGCAAGTTGGTCTAGCTGATTTCAAATTCGTGTCGCTGATTCCAAAGTTGATGTGGCAGTTTGCTAACTCCAGCTCCTAAACGTTGGTATGGCCCATGCCATACCTGCCATACTGCATTTTCCAGCCTTGTAACGTGCCTTTTCATGCGTTTTTTTTGGGGGGGGGCCTTTCAACGCTTGGGAAGGGGCCCTTTCAACGCTCGGGAAGAGGCCCTTTCAAGGCGCCGCCCCCCCCCCCTGGACGAAATCCTGGCTACGTGCCTGATTTAACCTACCCTGTTTGAGACCAGTGCCGACTCATGTGGGTGACTACCACTGCGCGTGGCGCGTGCCGCGTGAGGGGTGTTGAAAAGTATTTTCTCGCAATAACTCCGCAACGGCTGGGCAGATTATGTGCAAATTTCGTGTGTGGTTAGGGACCCCTCAGCCGCTACTTTCACACAACTCAGGGGTGGGATGACTGCACGTGCCCACTTGCACACCCCTATTCTATATCTCAGGAACGGCTGAGCCGATTGTGTTCAAATTTGGTGTGTGGTTAGGGACCTCTAATCCGACAGTTTCCTACAAGTCAAGGGTGGGTGCCTCTGCACGCGCGCACGTGCACACCCCTATTCCGTATCTCAGGAGCGGCTGAGCCGATTGTGTTCAACTTTGCTGTGTGGTTAGGGACCTCTCAGCCGCCGCCTTTCCACAAGTCAGGGGTGGGGTGGCTTTGCACGTGCGCACATGCACACCCCTATTCTATATCTCTGGAACGGCTGAGCCTATTCTGTTCAAATTTGGTGTGTGGTTAGGGACCTCTCAGCCCCCACTTTCCCACAAGTCAAAGATGGGTGCCTCGGCACGTGCACACGTGTGCACTCTTATTTGTATCTCAGTAACTACTTGCCCGATCGAGTTGGAATTTCCAATACGTTTCCTTCGCGCTCGCTCGTTCATCGCAAACTACGTGCCTTACTGGTAATAAATAGGTCGTGGTACGCAATCAAACTATCGACTTTTTAGCAATTTACTTTTGGTAAGATACTAGATGGCCAGCGTTGCGCGATGCGCAATATGTTCAAAATTCGTGGTTAATAGTTCACGACCGACCCTCTAGTCTAAATGACTCGAGATAACAGCGTCAATTGAGCTCTTTCTCATTCTCATACAACGCGACATCTTAAACAGCACATTTGCGAGATGTTACGAAGTCCTGGAAGTAAGAATATTAGACAAATATAAACACAATTAACATATCACAACTCGAGTACCTACACATTTTATCCCCTTCCTTTCTTGGTCTGAAGCTCATATATTTGTCCTTTTCCTTGTCATATGGTGTGTCCATTTCGTTGTGCAGTGTTCCCGTAAATTATAATGCACTTCAAAATACATAACATAGGTACATGACTTACACTAAAGCAAAGAGGGTATGTTTTTTCACGAAGCCAAACATATACAACACAGTTATCAACAATCTGCATCGCTGAACACTGCGTATTCAAACCAAGACTAAAACTGTGCGCTGTTTAGGCGTCAGATGTGTACAAGATTCGTCTAAAAATCCAGCCAGCTTTCTCAGCTGCTGGCACGCGCAGCACTGACGGCAGCGGTCGCAAGCCTCCCCCGTCCCTAAAAAAAAGATTCGGCCCTCACGTGCGTCACAGACGTTGCACGCGCTCCGAATTCGGCCCAAAATCTAAGTTCGCACAGGTCTGATTTGTGTGTGAAAATTTCGCCGTCGCAGCTTATGCCGTTTCGGCCTGTGGTCTGGGCAAATATTGCTTTCATACGTAAGTTCACACGGACATTTCATCTTTAACCCGGCATTGACTGGGGTCTCAGCAGACCGCCATTGACTGGGGGGGGGGGGGGGGGGGGGGGAGGGGCGTTAACGCCCCCTGGTTATCTTCCGAACCAAGGATCGCAGCGAGACGCGCAAGGCGACGATCGAAAGTTCTCAATGAAACGAATCTAAAGCATGCTCAACAATATCAAAGTGAGGTCAAATGTCAGGTCACGAACTGGTCAAAGGTTGTAAGAATTATTAGGCCAAATAAATCCTTTCCTAGCCTCTCATAACCCTCGCTGAGAGTCCCCGTCCTAACCAGACTTATTCCTCACCCTATATGTCAAATTTGAAACAGAGCTTGCGAGATGGCCCACAAGATGGCAGGAGCGTCTCATTGACGGACCGCGGAACCTTGCGTGGAACTACGCAGCCGCGTATTTCGTCATGCGAGCAGCCCGGGGCCTGAGGCGAGGTCAGAGGTCGGCTGAGGCTAGAGGTCAGCGCCGAGTTTTTCGAGGGGTCTATAGTTATCAACCGTGGTGGACGGAGGCTAGCAAGCTGACCGATAAACCTGAACGTATAAAACAAAGGACAAGATTACTTCAAGCAGCAATAGCTACACTAACAGTTTTCATGTCTGTAAAACCAATATGATTTACAAGGAATAGTTCACAATCAATACCGAGTAAATAAGTCAACAGTTGTACGTACGATAATTTCAAGAGTTTGCTCTGCCAGGTCTCCGACAAGGTAAGCGAGTTTCTGTTTGCAAATTGGCATTTCAATTTCCTTATGTCATAATCCTCACAAGAAGATTGTAAAACATATTGCCCTCTGCCCCATGCGTCAACTATTCCTTAAGTGGTCTTGTCTAAAAGCCCTATCAAGGCTGTATAAACCAGGTAGAACACTCCGGCCGAAAAGTGGTGACAAACACTAATTTAGAAGCCGCGACCCCGAAGTCGCTGTGACGTAGAAGGCGGAGGACGCGGCCGGCCGGCCGCCGTACACAACATTAGTGCGCGCGTGCCTGAAGCTTAGATCGCGCTTAGTTTCTTTGTTTACTGGTCGATTGCAAAAATTGCAATATGTAATATGTCCCAAATCAACCGCTCTGCCGGATGCCGCCGAAAAATGCAATCAGACAAATATTTGCTGTTGTATCTGCGCGAAGTTCAACGATTAGGTACGGTCGCCCCGGCCGACCGCCGCTCGAAATGATAAGTGTATCTTTGATGCCATTACCCGGCGTGGAAAATGTGAATGTATCGCAATGAATTGCCGAGGGAGACATAACCTCATCAAATACATTGTATTTGTTTGGCATTGCTATTCCTTCTCGTGACATAGTACAGGCGCGGATCCAAGATCTCGGTCACACTGAGAGAAAAAGTTACTAGGGGTGGTTAGTTTTGGGCTAGTGTCAAAAATTACGAGGCTTTTACTAACCACCCCTAGTAAAACGTACAAGGGGTATTACCACCGGTTTTACTAGGGACCTGCTAAAATTTACCAGCCCGAAAACCATGAGCTAGTCAAAGCTAACTAGCCCGGTTACGACGGGGATAGTCACGCTTACTAGCCCGGTTAAGAGTGGGTAGTAGGCTTACTAGCCCGGTTACGACGGGGGTAGTCACGCTTACCAGCCCGGTTACGAGGGGGTAGTCACGCTTACTAGTCCGGTTACGACGGGGGTAGTCACGTTTACTACCGCAAATACCAGGGTTCAGCGACGGTTACTACCCTGGTACTAGGAGTATAGTAAGTGGTACTACCTCTCTTACCAGGGGAATCCCCTTTCTTACCAGCCCACTTACCACATATCCACCAGTTACTGCAGCTTTTGCGTTTACTATTTTTCGCCCGAATATCTAATAAACAGACAATTTTTTCCGGAACGAGATTTATTTGTACAGTAAACCGAGTTGAAACATCTGACATGACAGTTATTACAGCAAACACGCGGCTGATCGCCTGCTCGGGAACGCCCCCGAGCAGGCGATCACCGTGTTTTGCCCCCGGGGGGCAAAACACGGTTTCAGAACCTCTGGGGGCCATGACCAATTGGCACCCTGGATCCGCCCTTGGGTTGCTGTATTGCAACACAATTTATTCCATACAAATATGCATGAAATAGGTTTCACATGGATACAAAAATCACATGGGAGCAAACAAAACTCTACCCCAAATTTCCTGGGAAGTTTGTTGACATTGTTCAAGAATTGTTCGGAGATGATACCTCTGCCTGCATACGCATCTAACTAGAAAATGATACCATGGAAACTGTTCATAATGCAGTTAATACACTACTAACAAAGAGCAAAAACCGTAAAGTACAACTTAACATGTGAACACTCACCCCTCCAACACACGTAGCACGCACTCACGGTGGAACACTTCCGCACTCACGTCACGCTGTCTCTGCAGTTGCGAATCGATATGGTTGCCACTACTAACAAAGAGCAACAAGCATTAAGTACAATGCAGAGAAACTTAACACTTCACCCCTCCAACACACGTACCGACGCAACACGCACTTACGCCAACGCAGTTTGAATGCACTTGAACGCATGCAGTTTCTGCTTGCGAATCAAGATGGCTGCCGCGTGTGCCGAATTCAGAGGGTAGTTAAAGGCCTGGTAAAAGGGCGAGCCCCCTGGTAAGCACTCTATAGTAGGCAGCTTGTTGCGCGTGTACCGAGTGCAGGGGTAGTTCAAGGCCTGGTTCGCAAAAATTTCGTTCCGTGTAAAAATTGTTGACCGGGGGGGGGGGGGGGGGGGGGGGTGGCGTCGGGTCATCAGCACACACATTCGTTGAGGGGGGGGGGGGTGTCGGGTCGTCAGCACGAAAGAGTCGTTGAGCGGGGAAAGGGGTAAATCACGCCTTCCCGGAGTAAAAATCACAATCTCCCGGAACGGTTTTGGGACGGCGGCAAAAACACGCGTTTGCCTACCGATTTTTCGTTGGAGGAGGAGGGGAATTAGGGCATTCCAAGACAGATCGACCACAATACCTCGAAATAACATCCTACATCTCATATTCCGATAAAACTACGTGGTGGGGGTTATCTGGGCTGTAGATTCACGCTGTGAACTTTCCAGCCCCGTCCGTCAAATGGTTTTCGAGTTACAACCTCGGGCAACTTTGTAATGTCAAGCAAAACTCCCATTTTCAGCAGGCAATATCTCCCATCTAAATCATGCGAGTCATATAATGCTATATATCATCAGAATCATCAGTAACAATAGATTATGATATAATCATTTTTTGAAAATTATAAAATTTTGGAATTTCGACGCGTGATCTCAGGTTAAATCACGTGATTTTATAATGTGGCCATTTAAAATTCGGAATTTTGTCCATGCCAGAATCGACATCTATACATAAGCCTTCGATGTTTAAAAGTTGTGATAGTTTTTTACTCTAAATATTTTATTTATTTGCCCGAGGTGTATTTGAAAAAATCATGGTTACCAGCACAGCACGTCTTTAGTAATAACTTTGCACATAATTGTGCTAGAAAGCTAAAATAAACGGCATTATGCTTATCTCGTCGACCTGCTTTCAATGATATATAACATACGCCACTGGTACTACTCATAATGGTATCTCAAAACCTAAGTAATACCGATATCAGTCACATTGGTAAGGATTTTCTAGTCTATTTATATAAGGTGATACAATCTATGGGTTTAAGTCCTTGAAAAAATACAAAAATATAGCTAACCTACTCCTACAGCCTCTTATGTCGACAATTTTCGCAGATGTCCTCAGCTAAAGAACGCACAGATTTGGGTGTACATTTTTGGCTTATGAGGTATTCTGGGAAAATACTGCTATGTTGACAGATACAATTATTATGTCGGCTTTCATATACACCTTTAAATATTGTTTTACGCTTCATAAAAATAAGTAAATGCTTAAAAATGCACACGCACACACGCCCGTACATTGCCAGCGAACCAATATGGCGAACCCGTTGAAATGTAAACAAACGATTCTCCCTCGCCTTCACGTCATCACAACCTGACGAATCACCGTCGAGCTTGCTCAAGACTGATTCGTCAATACAAGCTGATAGCCAAATATAGTTTATGAGCAGATCGATAAACACGGCCAAGATGCTGGAAGCTGCTCACGGTTGTCACACTTTTTACCAATGTTGAAGGAGCGGAGTACACCCCCCCTGAGCCCTACCATACTCTACCATACCTTAACCTTGACTGTAGGGTTGGGCCTACTGTCACTCGTCTCTACTTGTGGCCAACAGATATTGCAGATGCAATTCTTATACACACACAAAGGGAAGAATCTTTACTCACTTGGTGATTGTTTTTTCCACACACATTTCCACATTGGTTTCGCAGATTGGGATTGGTATTTCCATACATTGTGATTGGTTTTCCATACATTGTGGTTGGGCTTCCAGTTCCATATTTCTGATTGTTTCCTTCAAGAATTTAGAACATTTCTCGCTTGTAGCCAGTCGTGGTTCTGCAAGTTTAGCAAGATTTAGGTTTTGCTACTCTGGCAGATCAAGATATTTCAGACTCAATTCACACTTGGTTCGTACTTTGTCTTATAGTGTATGGTCATTGTTCCTTGCAACATTGATGCACATTGTTTGTGAAACCACTGACACTGTTGTTTAGATAGTTTTCTGCTGTTTTTGAGTTTTCGACTGCCACAATTTTGTATTTCTCACTGTCACACCTGACAATTTTGTGTTATCTTGGACATTCTTTGTTCGAGTTTTGTTTGCTTGTGATTTATCTTTTTGATTTGCACACTTGAAGCATCAACATGACTGATGGCAAGCCAGATCTGAAAGGTTTGCGTGCTAAACGAGGCCATATTAAACAAGTGGTCACACTCACACTGAAGAATCTTCAAAAGGAAGGAATCAAACCTGAAGTTGTGAATGAGTGTGTCCAGCATTCAACAGAAGTTGAAGGAAGTTCAAGAATATGATCTTCTGATTGTAACTGAGTTGACCGACCATGAAGATGAAGAGGACATATATGACGCAGAAATAGAAGAACAAGTGCAGTATCAATTAGAGATGACGACTGCATTGAAAGAAATCAAGCAAAAGGCAAGCCCTTCTGCACAGTGTGCTGCACCCTCAGGGGCCACAGCAAGGTTGAGGGAGATCAAGCTGCCAACTTTCAGTGGAACACAAGCTGACACCATGGAGTTCAACGACTTCTTCACCTTGTTTGAGGACTTAGTTGGGAAGAGCAGCAGCATCAGCGGAGCCAGCAAGTTACTCTATCTGAAGACCTACCTGCGTGGTAGTGCGTTGGATGTAATCAAGCACTTCTCAAATGACAGCCACAACTATGAGCTCGCGGTGCAATTCTTGAAAAGAGAATACCTGGACAAAAACACAGTGGTGGAAAATCACATCAGGCAGATCTATGAACTCACTGCCCCACCACCTCGGGACTTAGTTGCACTTCGTGCCTTCATGAACTCAGCACGCACATCTGTTTACGAACTGAGGTCCTTCGGATATGATCCGCTGGATGGTGACTCGTTGGGCAGCCGCGTCATCAGCTTTATCCTTTGGGAGAAGCTCCCCACCAGCTTCAAGAGCAGATTAGGCACTCTCATAGGCTCAGATATCCCCACAACAGCACAGCTGCTCGGCAACTACAGCGACATCATTCGAACACTCGAAAGACTGTCTGACAAAAAAAACACACAACACACCACACCCAGCTTCACAGGTGCACAAGACTTCCAAACCACTCGCATCTGGGAAGTCATCTGGGATGTCTGCTCACAAGCCTCAGCACGCAACAGTCAAACGCATCAGCACATTTCAAACAGACACTCACAATGACATGCAGAGGTACAAACCATGCAAGCTGTGCCAAGGCACTCACTCCATGCTTAAGTGCACTACTTTCCAGGATGCGAAGAAGCGATGTGCCCGACTGTCTGAGCTCAACCTGTGCACAGCATGTAGCGGTCAGCATAGCACAGAAAGCTGTCCTGGTAAGGAGAAAGAGCTCTCCTACCCGTGAACCATCTGTGGAGCGAAGACTCACATCTCTGCACTGTGCGTTCCAGGAAACTTCACCCAAAGCCGCCTCTGTCTGGTGAATGAGCAACATGGCCGCCAGTCACTTCTCCCAACAACGTCTGTTGTCATTAGTTCTAGTGATGAAGCAGAAGTTGCCAGAGCACTGATAGACCATGGAAGTCAGGCGAGTTATATCAGCAAGCAACTGGCGGAGAAGTTGAGGCTGGAAGGAAAGGGATATGAAGAGAAGTTCACAGTGAAGACTTGCATCGGAACAGAAGAGAAAGTCCACAGGATCATCAAATGTGAGATTGCTGTAACGCCAAGGCGCATGGTCAAGGCAGAGTTTCTGATTGATCCAAGCCTCGACCTCAGCTACACTCTTCCTGGTCTCTCCCACACAGTGAAACAGCTGCAAGAAAAAGTCATCGTGCTTGCTGATTGTTTTTACAGCCAGCAGGAAACGGATGACATCGACAACATTCACTGCCTGCTGGGGGTCAATGTTCTGTCACATCTCACTCCTCTACAAACAGTGGGTCTGGGGCAAGGTGTTGCCTACAAGGTCGACAAGGGACTCACCATCTTTGTGCGACTTGACCAACATGGCTCCAGGTGGTGCCGCCACAAGTGACAACCCGACTGTGAAGCCTGGGATACAGACACTGAGTGACTCAGCGCCGACTCCCGGAGCCACTCTCAGCACACAGCTGCTTCAACAAGACCCAACAGGCACTTCGAACACAAACGAGCAAGGTGACGTGACGGAGGTACAGTCAACTGATTCCACCCAAGCGCCACAGACTGCGTCTCTGGAAAGCCACCACAGAAGTCGAACGGCTACAGACGCTGAACTCGGCAGGAAAGAAGCCCAGCCTCAACGTCAAGAAATTCAAACAACAGACGCTCAACAGCAAGATCATCAAGCAGATTCGTGCTCACTGCATCGACCAAGGTGTCCAGATGCTGGAGAACCTTCAGGAGAAGAACTTCAAACGGTGCACATCAACAAGGCAAGCACTCAAGGAGTAACTCCAGTGCAAGCTCAAACAGGATCTCAGCATCAAGTGCTGCAACCTGACTCATCTCAAACTGTCAAACTTCAAACTGTGCAAGAAAGTCAGCTCACTCAAACAGCAGACTTCCCACAAGGGACTCAGACACAGTCTCTGCCTCAAACACAAACAAACTCAACAACTCAACAAGAGCCACGGGTTCTACATGAAAAACAACAAACACACCAACAAGGTGATTCAACAAACAAACATCTTCAAGAAGAGTCAGATGCTCTGACGTCACAACAACGGTCTGAACCTGAACAAGAGGGGGAACAAGCGCTGCAAGTTCCAACGCAGTATCAACAAACACAAGCGAAATCAAACCAAAAGGAACAAGAATCTGCAGAAGGCCCACAAACAGTGGCACATAAAGCCTCAGGCAAACAAGCAAAAACACAAACCCATGCTACACAGACACAACTTGACAGTGATGACGAAGACTGAGCTTTCACTAGCTGATGAGTGTGTCCTAGAAGACTTCAAGAACGAGGCTGAACTTCGCGACGGAAGGTATTTTGTGAAGATACCTTTCTACTCCAACGTTGAAGACGTGCCGGAAAACTTCGACAACGCCACGGCCATGATGAACAACAGGGTGCATCAATCTCTTCAACGGAAGAACCTGGTCGACAAGTACACAGCAGTGTTCCAGCAGCAACTCAGCGATGGAATCATTGAAGAGATTGACTTGTCTGAGGCAAAACGAAGAGTGTTCATATCTCACCACCCAGTGATCAAGACTGATGAGCAGACGACCACCAAGATCCGGCCAGTGTTTAACTGTAGCTTCAAGGCTGGGGACACACCATCGCTGAATGAGGCGTGTTTCCCTGGGGCCAACCTCCTCACCAACATGACCAGTCTTCTGCAGAGGTTCCGCACACACGACTTCATGATGATGGCAGATATCGAGAAGGCTTTCTTACAGATCTACTTGAAGTACGAAAGCGACAAGGATCACTTCTGCTTTCTGTGGAAAACTGAAGAGGATGTGAAGGTATTCCGTTTCAGAACCATCCTCTTTGGACTCAACGCAAGTCCGTTCATCCTGAACCACATAGTTCAACTCCACCTGCAACGGTGTTCAGAGACAGAAGCAACTGCTGCTCTGAAGAGGCCCCTGTACGTCGACAACTTCCAGTTCACCTCGTCTGATCTCGACAAGCTGATGATCATCTACCAGGAGAGCATCGAAGTTCTGCAAGAGAGAGGCTTCAACCTGAGAAGTTGGAACTCCAATCACCCCACAATGTTGAATGTCATGGAACGTGACAACACTCTTCATTTCATGTATTTCGGAAACATCCATACTGCATGGGTTTTCAGTATTCCACGTCAGTCACATATAAGAGGCGAACGACATACATGCTAAAACAATACACTGAATATAAAGCCATACGCTAAATAAAAGACGACGCAGCAGGTACTGGTACATTGGTACAACTGAGCTAACATCTAACATCATTCAGCCTTTTTTTAAACACTGAGAAGCTCGGTGAGCATCTGACGCGTATGGGCAGTTCGTTCCACGCTCGAGTCGCGCGACTCAGGAAGGAACGCCGCGCAAACTCAGTCCGCACACGTGGAATCTGCAGTTGTCCATCACTGGATGCTCTAGTGCTACGACTGGAGACATCAGCGCGGTGTGTGATATGCCGGCGAATTAGGTCGGGAGCATAGCTGCTGTGCAGCAGTTTGAACATGATATGGAGGTCACGTTCACATATCAGCTCCTCCACTTTGAGCCATCTGAGTTTCCTGAGTGACGCAGTCACTCGATCGCGGCGACCCAAGTCCATCACAATACGGACACCGAAATTCATGCACTTCTGCAGACGCTTCTGTTGCGTGACCGTACAGCCTCCCCAAACCGACATGCAGTACCTTATATGGGGGAAAACCAGCGCCTCTACGAGCAGCTGCCTAGTTTGGCGCGGCATACGGCGTCGTATTCTGGCTAGTCCGATCAGCACACAGTAGCATCGTCGCATGATGGTCGAAATATGTTTGTCCCAGGCCAGCGCTGCGTCCACGGTGACACCCAGAACCTTCACTGATTGAGCAGGGGTGATTTCGGAGTTTCCAAAAATAATAGAAAAGTTCGGTTCAATGTTTAAACGTCGTGATTTGAGGATCATCATTTCCGTCTTTGAAGGGTTAATCTTCAACCTGTTCTGAGTAAACCAGTTTAGTGCTATAGTCATATTGTTTTCAACGCGCTCCTTTAGGTCCGAAAGGTTTCGTGGGATGTCAGAGTCGAGGAACTGGGCGTCATCCGCGTACATCACAGTTTTACCATGCGGTACATGTTGTGGCATACCGTTCGTGAACAGCAGAAACAGCACGGGTCCCAGTATGGAGCCCTGCACTACACCGTGGGACACTGTTAGTTCTCTGCTGGAGCCACCCCTGATTGACTGGGTTCGCCCGCCGAGCCATGCACGAAACCACCTCTGATCTATCCCGTACCACCCCAGCTTCTCCAGGAGACGGCCATGCTCGACACTGTCGAACGCCTTGGAAGTGTCCGCAGTGACGAGTGACGTCACGCGTCCACTGTCAATGTTGTCAGTGACGTATGTGACAGTATCGAGCAGGGCCGCCTCGGTGGAGAGACCGGGGCGAAAACCATACTGTTCTGAGCACAGGATGTTGTGACTCATGAGATAGTCCATGAGTTGTGAGCACACAACGCGTTCACAGAGCTTTGACACGACAGGCAATATCGATATGGGCCTATAGTTGCTCGGATCATGCACGTCACCACCCTTGTGCAGAGGAACAACGATAGCGGCTCGCCATGCCGAAGGCAGCTCACAGCGCGTTATACAGCTGTTGATTACATGCAAAATGTGAGGCCCCACAACACTGAATGTCATTCGAATCATGGAGATGATAATACCGTCAGCTCCACTCGCTTTGGAGGCTCTCATGCGCTGCAGGGCCGCGGACAGCTCGGGCAGAGTCGCTGGCCGCGGGCTGAATGCTCCACTGCAGACTCGCGGCGGGCGAGGGTGGAGCGTCTCCCCGGTGTCCGACGCCGCCAGGCTGTCCGCCACGGTAGAGCCGATGGTAGCGAAATGTTGGTTTAGCCGGTCAAACCATCCTGCTTGCTGGCTTGTTGGACCGTCGGATCTCTGTTCATATTTTTTTGACGAAACAAGGAATCGGCGGATGTCACGCCAGGTGGTGGATTTAGAGTGTCTAATGGATGAGAGAAAATACTCGGAGCACGCACGGTGTTGGGCTGTCTTCACCGCGTTTCGACGGATGCGAAACTCGCGCTCTGTCTCATCGCACTCTCCATCAGCATTCATCATTAAGTGAGAAGATCCTTGGATATCTCTACAACGCCAAAGAAGACACCATGTCACTCGCTGAACTTCAGTTTGAAGATCACAAGAAGCTGACCAAACGACAACTGTTGAGCAACATCAGTCGAGTTTTTGACCCACTCTCACTCACACTCCCAGTCTCCATCAGAGGCCGCATCCCGATGAAGCAAGTCTGGCAGGAGGGCACATATTGGGACAAAGAAGTTTCCCCGGAAGTCGAGGCGAAGTGGGAAAAACTTCAACCAGACCTCATCGCTCTGCAGTCACTGTCATTCCCGAGGAAGACTGCAGATCTGGAAACAGCTGACCCAATCTCACTGCATGTGTTCTGTGATGGCAGCCGTACATGCTATGGCGTAGCCGGCTACATCAAACAAAGGGAGAAGAAAACACTGGTCTACAGCCACAGCAAGCTGGCTCCAGACATGAAGAGTATCCCTCAGACGGAACTACTTGCCGTGCTACAGGCTCTTGATTGCGTGTCAACAATCTCAACATCTTTGAACATCAAGCCAGAACAAGTCTGCATCTGGTGTGACGTTCAAGTTGTCTTGGAATGGCTTCACAGTGGAGCGAAGACCAATAGTAGGTTCACAATCAACAGATTGAAGACTGCAAGTCAGAAGAAGGCCGAACTGGAAGCTCAGCTGGATTGCGAAGTCACGTTCAAGTACGTCAACACACAAGATAATGTCGCAGACATGGTCACAAGAGGTCTCACCTTCAGGGAGTTTGAGAAAAGTGACTACCTGGGTGTCTGGTCCGAGCTGGCTCGCTGACACAGCTACGTGGCCTCAGAACTCCTTGAGTTGTCTATCTGAAGCCACCAAGCAGTCGATGCAGGCCAACACTCGTCTCACAGAAGCGCAGCAGAGTGTGGAGCCGAACCAGCCAGCGTTGGACCCAGATAATTTTTCCAGCCTCAAGAAACTGTACGGCGTCACTTCTTGAGTGTACCACTTCATCAACAAGCTCAAGCACAGACAAGCAGACTGCCACGAACAAGCTGAAGACTATTGGATCGGCTACATGCAGAACACGTCACTTCAAGAGGAACTGCACTACCTTCAACACTGTGAAGATCACAAGACAAGGAAATCACCGAAGTATGTCAATGACTTGAACCTCTTCCTGGACAGTGATGGCGTCCTGAGATGTAAAGGAAGGTTCTCACGACTCAACTACTACTCATACTCAACACTCAATCCCATACTACTAGCGAAACAGCATCCACTCACCACACTTCTGATTAGGGATCAGCACGTGAAGTGTAAGCATCTAGGCATCGGCACTACCCTCACAGCGCTCCGAGAACGCGGTTTCTGGATACCGGCAGGGCGTCAAGTGGTTAAGCGTGTCCTGAAGGATTGCATCACGTGTCAGAAGTTCAACAACTTCGCGTTTTCCTACCCCAAGCTCACTGATCTTCCAAAGGAACGAGTTCGCTTCTTGAAACCCTATCACGACACAGCGATTGACTACACAGGACATGTGTTTGTGAAAGGAGAAGATGGTGAAATGAAGAAAGTTTATATAGTGGTCTACACCTGTTTGGCTATTCGAGCTGTTCACTTAGACGTAGTGCCAGACCTGACAGTGAAGTCGTTCATTCAGTCGTTTTCTCGCTTCTGCAGTACATACCAAGTACCTCAGTCGATTTACACGGACAACGCTAGTTATTTTATAGCGTCTCAGAAGGTTATGGGAAATGTCTTCCTTTCAGACGGTTTGAAAGACCACTTGCAGAACCTCCACATCATTCACAAGACCATACCTGCCTACGCCAGCTGGGTCGGCGGTGTTTACGAGCGACAAGTTAAAACCATCAAACAGCGCCTGTACAAGACGGTGGGTCGTGCAAAGCTTACATACTAGGAACTCATCACTCATCGGGCCGCGATCCAGGACATTGTGAACAGCAAGCCGATCACCTACGTGAGTAGCGAACTTGAAGACATAGAGTCACTCACTCCAAACTAAGTCCTGAAGTTGCACACGAACCCACAGATGTATTTGTCATGGATCCACATCTTTGCGGTGGCTTTTCACCAGACACGTCAAATGAAATTAAAACAACGACAGTTAAAAAGGTATGGCAATCGCCTAAGCCAAACATATTCCGCAGTCCGCACAATGTAGATGCATGCATGTAAGATGAGTACAACACTTCAGTCGCGACTCTACAATATTGCTCGTTTCAGCATGGCACAGAACGATGGTCCACATGTTGGATCAAGACGCAGTTTGTTCAGCATTGCCCCTGTTGACGCCCCTGCTACACAGTCTGCGCCTGCCGGCTTCTGTTCGGATACGCGGTAGTGTGACGCGACCGGCGTGCCTGGTGTTGTGGTCGTGCAGATCGTGGGCACGCGGTCCAATTGTGTCTGCTATGTGCTCAGGGTTGCCGGTCGTCATGGCTCGTTGGACTGCAGATACCGTATGGTACTCAACCAGCTCAGTCGCGCGCAGCCAGCCGAGCTGCAGGATAGCGTCCGAGACGTGGCCCTGAGCACATAGCAGACACCATGGGACCGCGTGCCCACGATCTGCACGACCACAACACCAGGCACGCCGGTCGCGTCACACTACCGCGTATCCGAACAGAAGCCGGCAGGCGCAGGAAGCCGGCAGGGGCGTCAACAGGGGCAATGCTGAACAAACTGCGTCTTGATCCAACATGTGGACCATCGTTCTGTGCCATGCTGAAACGAGCAATATTGTATAGTCGCGACTGAAGTGTTGTACTCTTCTTACATGCATGCATCTACATTGTGCGGACTGCGGAATATGTTCGGCTTAGGCGATTGCCATACCTTTTTAACTGTCGTTGTTTAATTTCATTTGACGTGTCTGGTCTGCGGCCGCTGACTACTCGCGCGCAAAAGTTTACGATTTTTTGTACCCAGTGAATTTGGGTAGCACCGCAGGAACCACACACGCTCAAACAGTAGCGCACCACTGACAAAGCGAGGGCTTGCACTATGATTTTCATGGTGCCTGATGACAGCACATGCCGAGCATGGCTCAGGGCGATCAAAATCCCTGTGCACCTGGAGGTCAATGCATCAATGTGCGCCTTATAGTTCAGTTTTTTTTCCATGTGTAGGCCTAAGTTCTTAACAGTGGGTGACTCGGTGACATATGACCCGTTTAATCGAAGTGTGACTGTGGGGAGGCTCTTCAGCATAGCGGGAGTCCCAAACACAATCATCTGAGTTTTAGAGGCATTGATCGTCATGTCATTGTAGCAAGACCATTGGAAGACAGATTCGAGCGTCTCCTCCATGAGAGAAATGATGGTCGGCAAATTTTGTTTTTCCCCGTGATAAGAATCTGTGAGTCGTCTGCGAACTGCACAGTCGTGACGTCGTCCAGAACATGTAAACTAAGGTCGTTTGCAAAGAGCATAAACAGCACGCAGCTCAGACTCCCTCCCTGGAACACGCCCAAGTTGTTCTCCCGAGGCCGGGACAGGATAACGATGTACGATAATGCACGATGAAAATAGTAATTGGTTAACACTCAACTGCCTTCCCACGCTCTTCCACACAACGACTCAGCTAATAACGATGTAACAGCCGGTTACTTTATCAACGATATAACAGCCTGATAACTACTCAGCTAATAACGATATACGATAGCGATAGACGATAGGCGATGGACGATAGGCGATAACGATGACGATAACGATGACTATAGACGCTAGACGCTAGACGATAACGATAGACGATAACGATAGACGATAGACGATAGACGATAGACGATGGACGATAGACGATAGATGGTAGATGATAGATGATAGATGATAGACGATAGACGATAGAAGATAGACGATGACGATAGACGATAACGATAGACGATAACGATAGACGATAACGATAGACGATAGACGATAGACGATAGACGATAGACGATAGACGATAGACGATAGACGATAGACGATAGATGAAGACGATAGATGATGACGATAGACGATAACGATAGACGATAACGATAGACGATAGATGACAGACGATATACGATAGACGATAGACGATAGACGATAGACGATAGACGATAGACGATAACGATAGACGATAACGATAGACGATAACGATAGACGATAACGATAGACGATAACGATAGACGATAGACGATAGACGATAACGATAGACGATAACGATATACGATAGACGATAGACGATAGACGATAGACGATAGACGATAGACTATAGACGATAGACGATAGACGATAGACGATAGACGATAGACGATAGATGATAGACGATAGACGATAGACGATAGACGATAGACGATAGACGATAGACGATAGACGATAGACGATAGACGATAGACGATAGACGATAGACGATAGACGATAGACGATAGACGATAGACGATAGATGATAGACGAAAGACGATAGACGATGACGATAGACGATAACGATAGACGATAACGATAGACGATAACGATAGACGATAACGATAGACGATAACGATAGACGATAGCGATATACGATAACGATAGACGATAACGATAGACGATAACGATAGACGATAACGATAGACGATAACGATAGACGATAACGATAGACGATAACGATAGACGATAACGATAGACGATAACGATAGACGATAACGATAGACGATAACGATAGACGATAACGATAGACGATAACGATAGACGATAACGATAGACGATAACGATAGACGATAACGATAGACGATAACGATAGACGATAACGATAGACGATAACGATAGACGATAACGATAGACGATAACGATAGACGATAGACGATAACGATAGACGATAACGATAGACGATAACGATAGACGATAGACGATAACGATATACGATAACGATATACGATAACGATATACGATAACGATAGACGATAACGATAAACGATAACGATAGACGATAACGATAGACGATAACGATAGACGATAACGATAGACGATAACGATAGACGATAACGATAGACGATAACGATAGACGATAACGATAGACGATAACGATAGACGATAACGATAGACGATAACGATAGACGATAACGATAGACGATAACGATAGACGATAACGATATACGATAACGACAGACGATAACGACAGACGATAACGACAGACGATAACGACATACGATAACGACAGACGATAACGACAGACGATAACGACAGACGATAACGACAGACGATAACGACAGACGATAACGCCAAGACGATACCGACAGTCGATAACGACATACGATAACGGCAGACGATAACGGCAGACGATAACGACATACGATAACGACATACGATAACGACAGACGATAACGACAGACGATAACGACAGACGATAACGACAGACGATAACGACAGACGATAACGACAGACGATAACGACAGACGATAACGACAGACGATAACGACATACGATAATGATATACGATAATGATATACGATAACGATATACGATAACGATAGACGATAACGATAACGATAACGATAACGATAACGATAACGATAACGATAACGATAACGATAACGATAACGATAACGATAACGATAGACGATAGACGATATACGATAGACGATATACGATACAGGCCACAGACAGACACGGGTGCACAGACAGACACGGGTGCACAGACAGAACAGGTCACAGACACAGGTCACAGACACAGGTCACAGACACAGGTCACAGACAAACATTTTAAAATCAATAAACAATCCATGTTCTATGAGTATTCATCAGGGAAAATCATTGCAAAGTTGGTTATCATGTAAGTACTATCTAAAGCTATCACATTCTGAAGGATGCAATCATCCAATAAGTTATTTGCTGTGACATGAAAACATGAACATCCAAAATGAAATGAACTTCTGACATACAAGCAAATTAATTTGGTAATTTGAAAGTATTCCTTTCTGTTGGAGTATTTAGGGTAACTAGGGCCCAATTTCTGGTCAGGTTAAAACACCCAAATTCAGTAGACAGCTGACAGCTGACAGCAGACAGCAGATAGCAGAGTTGACAGCATGAGGAAAGTTAAATCACATAAAACATTACCTCTTCAGTTGAAGTTGAATATGTAGTTCATTCCTCAAACAATAGGATCTTAGCTCTGTGAAATTTAAAGTAATTATAAATCAATATTAATAAACCAGTGTCCCAAAATTCCATTTTTGCTTGGGTGTGTGCAAAAAATGTGCCCAAAAAACCACGGAAGTGGAAAATTATGTAGAAAGTGGAACAATATTGATTTCTGTTTTGAATATGAAAAGCAGTAGTTTTCATTGAAATCATGTACTTTTAGTCTATATTTATGCCAGAAATAGAATCAATATCACAATTCATAATTTGGGAGTGGAAAAATCACTCCTAAATGGTGAGTGAGAGTGGAAAATAATTCACATTTGGGTGTCATTTCCCAGTATTAGTGGAAAAACAGAAAGGTGGACCAGTAATACCAAGCTAAGACATCACCAAAAACGACACAATCAAACCTGACCTAACCTTTACAGCAATTATGGTAGCAGGGACCCACATTTAGAGCACTCAGCAGTCCACTCACATTCGCTCGCTGTACTGTGGGCCAATACCCAGACACCTAACGGCTAGCACTATCAACTGGAGTTGTTGCAGCAGTTGGCCGCCAGGGACCGCTAGTGAGACAGGGTGTGATGATGTCGCAAGCAAATGGTACCAGTTAAATATTTAACGCTAAGCCTAAATGTGTATTGATTTATTTACTTATAAATAAATAAATATTAAGCAGTACTCTTTGCTTGCGACGTCATAACACCCTGGCTCACTAGCGGTTCCTGGCGGCCAACTGCTGCAACAACTCTAGTTGATAGTGCTAGCCCTCATACCTGGTTCGCTTACCTGGTCGGGTTCCCTATAGCTTTAGTGTCAGGAAAGGGTAGGCATGGAATATAGGGAACCCTAATTTACAGACGCGCCAACCAAGAAGTGTAACAATATCCATAGTTGGCTTCGCAAAGAAAATGGCTGGAGTTGTGTGTCTTCCAGTAACAAAAGTCACAGTATACTGTCCGATCAATTATATCCCTAGCATTGCCGAGGTGTAATATCAAAAGACCATCTTGTAGTCAAAGATATCCCACCTTTCAGTCTGTCATAATACTACTGTCAGCTGACTACTCTTTTTCCATTAGGGACCCTCAAGAACACCATAAACTGGGGAGGTGAATTACTGAACTAAACTAAACTAACACCCTAAACTGAAACCCATTTCAAAGGCAATTGTGACGCACAAGCAACAACACCTCTGTAGTTTAAATGAACATTATATAAAATAATATCATACAGAAATGCTAGCGACACTTACATCAAACAAAACAATATTGCTCGAACACCTAA
Source organism: Chirona hameri (assembly GCA_036785665.1). Lineage (NCBI taxonomy): Eukaryota > Metazoa > Arthropoda > Thecostraca > Balanomorpha > Balanidae > Chirona > Chirona hameri. Next base: position 22,615 of record JAXIVJ010009821.1, read on the forward strand.
AAAATCTAATTATTTGAATATAGACGCATGTGTGGCATGCCAAACGAGAGAAGTGCATTAGGTAACGGTTCACTTCATTTGAGGCTGAATTTCACATTTCCTGCTGTATTTTGTGGTATATTTGTATCACCCACGATACTTACCAAGCTCAGCTATCTCTTAGCTTGGATCTCCACCCGCCTGTACTGACGGCGCACGAAACAAAAAATATGGCTCGTTCTCACCGTCATAGTTGGCCGCAACACCGCCAGAGGGCTCCCCTGCCGGGGCCGCGACCGCAGACGCTAGCTCCAGCTGCTCCTCTTCTTCAGCCACCCGCTGGATTCGCTGAGAGCCGGCCCGAGACCGACAGGCCGCTCACGTATGGCCGACGGCACCACACGCGAAGCAGCTCCGCGTGCGGAACGGGCAGGCCGCCGGGACGCGGCGCCGGCTGAGGCAGCAGCGGCACGCGTCCCGCGGCGGCGACTCCCGCCAGGCGCCCTCACGCCCCGCGGTATGCCGGTTGTCGTTCACCAGAGCTTGCCGGTCCCTTCTAGCCGCTCCCTCTACCCGCCTGATGACGTCAGACTGCTCCACCCGGCCACTGAGCTCAGCAGCACTGGCAGCTGCCGACTCGTGAGCCTGGGTGATCTCCACTGCTGTGGCCAGAGTCAGCCGCGGCTCGCTCAGCAGCCGCGACTGCAGCCGCTCGTGCTGGATACCGCACCCCAATCTGTCACGAAGCATCTCGTCCAGCAAGCTCGGCTGAAACTTGCAGGGCTTCGCGAACTTGCGCAGCCTCGCCAGAAATAACGGGATCGATTCACCAGCGTCACAGTTGCATGAATGGAACCGGAACCTGGGTACTATTTCAGACTACTGTGGCTCAAAATGATCCACCAAGATCTTAACTAGATCCTTGAATGTCTTCTCACCCACTGACGCAGGTGCGATCACAGTGAGCAGTGATCACATGAGGTCTTCCAGCAGGCTGAACGTACTTGCACCGACTGCACTCAGCAGTATGGCTCGGCGTTTCGCAACATCGTCTTCATCGACGCCATTGGCGACAAAATACTGCTCCAGACGCCTGCTGTATGCGCCGAACGATTCCGCTGCCGTGTCAAACCCCAGCAACTTGCCCACGGACGCCATCACACTTGAGTTCACTGCCTCGTCGCCATTGAAGTGAACACTGCGCCGCCCCGTTCCAGACTGTTTCTTCGAATCAAGCGGCTCACCCGACCTCGGCTCAGCTGGCCCGGGGAACGGCGAGTCCACCGGTCACGGCGAGTAGGGGTGGTCAGGGTAGAGTCCGCATAGCTCTATTACAGATTCCAAGTCCAGTGCTATACCAACTAAGCCACCCGAACCGCACGATAAAATTATTGTGTCCAGTGATTCATAAGGTCTCCTTGAAAAGCGTCCTGCGATACACTATCAACTCAATAACGTTTGGTAATGGGCCCTTTCATCTCTTGCAAGACAGCATCATAATAGTATCTCGGGTGGTTTTGTGTGCCAAATTACCTCCTTTGTGCCGACGCTTGCACATAATAGACATGATTAAACGTCTATTCAGCGAATGTTCTGAACGGTAGAACGGAGCCACTTAAAGGGAAATATTCACCTTGTGATTTTTAGCAACAATTTGTTTAGGCTTCCGTTATGGTATAACAATGATGTGATCTACATTTAAGAATGAAATAAAATTATTCCCTAATTCAAAGTTGGAAATTTGGACAAATTAAAAAGCAAGAAGGTACATATACTTCTTTCGGAGTTCATGATCGGTGTTTTTTCCTCCACTAGCGAAACGCGACATATCTGGCGCTTTTGTATCAATCTGTTTAACGTTAAATACCTCTCGTTTCTAAACAATTCGCTTACACTAAATAGGTCGCAGTCCGGGGCCAAGCTAAACTGCCGATTTCAATGCACTTTTGTCATATGCTTGTTGATTGTTCATTAAAATTTGGCACATATTCGCAAAAGATAGAGTGCAGGAAACATATTGCATACCTTCATATTAAACACCAATGCGTAGGGAGGCTAATTTACTGAATTCGTTTCCGAGTACTTGCTGAGTACCGACAGTTATAGGCGTGGATCGCTTATCAACTATGACTTGAAATATCTTTCGATAGGAATGCTTACATGCAAAATGTGATCAATTTACAATATATTTTGGTCTCGTCTATCGATTTCAATAATAACTCCATTTTTGTGGAAAACAGTGCATATTTCCCTTTAACCCGCGAGTTACTGGGGGGCTATTTTTTGCCCCCCCCCCCCTCCCGCTATTTTGCAAAAACTCCTAAACGAACACCGGTATCGTCACTAAACTTGCAGTACCTTCTCTCACATCAATTCTACACATGTTGGCAAACGGACAAATATGAGGCTATGATAGGTCAACCGGGAATGACGTCAGAGTGACGTCATGTTTTTCGGTTTTGGTTGCAAAATAGTTGTTTGCGGAAAATGCTGCCAAAGGTACGATATTTGAGATAAACTAAATTGTTTTAAATCAAATTACTGACAATAGACCGGGCTATCAAACTGATATCTCGGATATTTGAGTTTTTTTTAATTCAAAATTTTGAGCAATCCAAATACATTTTGTTTTTATTTTTACAAAATTTTCAAGAAAAAATCATAATGATAAAAAATCGGAATATATGTGGTCGAGACGTATGCGGTGAATATGTGTACCAAATTTAAAGTCGATATATTTAAAAATGACCGAGTTATGACCTTTAACCATATTTGTAACAGGCTCCTGGCTACCCCTATTTGTAACAGGGGGGGGGGGGGGGGGCGGATTCCGCCCCCCCCCGGAGATCTCGAGATCTACCCGTCCGATTTTCAAAAATGAAACGGTGTTTGGTTCCCCTCAACACGATCTACATTTATAAATACGTAACAAAAATCTAAATTTTGGATAGGGGGGCAACAGGGGGGCAAAAACTACAAATTTTAGTGGTATTTTTGATCCAACATAGCTTTCATGTTTATAGACCGATTTTAACACAACTAATAGGAATCGATAGAGATTGAATTGGAAATTGATATATGACGGTGACGTTCGAAAATTCAAAAATCATAGGCATGTGCAAGTCACTCAATATGGGGGTGAAGTAAATGCGTAATAAAACCATTACAAAAAATAAATAAATGAAATGGTATGTGATTGAGACATTAGGAAAAACAGTTATAAATAATTTTTTATTTTTGCCAAAGGCGGTACCAGATTAGTGCAAAAGGGGGTAAAATTGGGAAAAAGTATTAACCGCAGACAAGTTGCTACCCAGCACTATAAACATGTTACTGATCGTAGATAGTTCCTTTTTGCATGTTGTACTTCATCATAGGCGTATCCAGGATCCAAACTGGGGCGGCGCAAGACCTTTTGATAAGTATATTATCTGCTATTATGATACTAACTAGTCAACAGTGACTATTTCACTTACAACTTCAATTAACATTGCTTACCCCCCTTTTTACCCTACCTGGACTCGCCTATTATCTTATAATCGTTCGTAGAGTAGCCTGTGGTGCGTGTTTCATCCGAAAACTGCAGTATGTTATGTCATTGTACGCCCACGCCTCTTAGTTTCCTTGCAATAATATGACCCCCTTTATTCCTTTCCTGAGCGCGCCTCTGCAAAAAATGACTTTATTCCCTTTTCTGGTCTCATATGTGTATATATTATTATAAGCTATACGTATATTGCGCCGTTATCGCTGGCATATCGTCATCACCATGCCAGTCACCCCCCCTTTTCATGTTCCTGAACACGCCCCTGAAACTCTATATGTAATAAATTGTGCAAATAATGGAAGCAGAAGCTATCTTTTACATCTTGATAGCTATAAATTCCCCTTGCATTGCTCTATTGGCTTCCCGCCAAGCATTGAATACGTCCTGGAACCCCCCCCCCCCCACTTTTCAAGCCACTGAAACCGCCTCTGCCATGCAATTTTTATATTTCATTAACATCAACTAATTTGCACTTGTTGCAATCACCGAAAGCCGATGTAACTCCTTCATACTTGATGCAGTTAGGAAGAAACCGTGAAGATCGCATTTCCGTATTATCGCCAAATGTCGCCTCCGAACCCATCCAAAACTGTGCACTGGAACCGCCTCTATTCAGGTTAAGAACTCAAATTTTTTACTCCAAATGCGGAGTTCAATTCTATGAAAGTCCCAAAATTTCATGGGCCTGCTCCCAGCCGTTCTGGAGATATCTGCGAAAAACATGAGGGGGGGGGGGGGGGTCGGAATCCGCCCCCCCCCGTTACAAATAGGGTTAAATGTCAAAAATCGACCACTTCACACACGCCTATACTATGCATAAAAAACGCATTTCCATTTTTTCTTTTTACTTCTATTCATATGGAACAAACAATGTTCTAAGGTCATTTTTTTGCGTTCCAGACGAAAAACAAACCCATAAACATGTGTTACAACGCCTAATGACCGTAATCTGCAGTTTGACCTCGTGACCTCGGATGACCTTGACCTGACTCAAGGTCATAAACAGTTTAGAAAGGTACTTAGAAGTGTCAGACACACGAATCATACCGATTTATCGACAGCTTATGCGTTTAATATCGCAATTTCGCGCGACAATTCCATCCATCGAGACCTTTTGACACGGTCAAACATTTTGTACTTGACCTGACCTGTGACGTCATTGGTGACCTCGAGGTCAACAATATTATGTTTCCTTCGATAAATTTCACAGGGCTATTGAATGCCGTTTGAATTTTTACATTCGGTCCAGTAGTTCCGGAGATCAGAGGGGGGGGGGGGCAAAAATAGCCCCCCCCCCAGTACGTCGCGTTATGAAATATACCCCAGTAACTCGCGGGTTAAAGGGAATAGTCCACCTTGGTCTGGTATACACCAATCTGGTATAAACCAGCCATCTAGTTTAAAGGGAATAGTCCACCTTAACCCTCGCCCGGGTAGGGAAAAATCACTACGTGTTCGGGTAGGGGGGGGGGGGGGGGGAGGGGAGGGTGGTACGACCCCCCCCTTTAGCGTTTCGCCCCTAATTGAGCTATTAATTGAATTTGATGTAGTGAATGATGTGTGTAATCGTGAATGAGCATATCATAATGCTTAACCCGCGCGGCGCTGGGGTCTCCATCCGAACGTGCGGTGCTGGGGGGTAAATTTTACCCCCCTCGTATCTTCTGAACCAATAACCGCAGCGAGACGCGCAAGGCGGCGATCGAAAGCTCTCAGTGATAAGAATCTAAAACATGCCCGAAATTATTAACATCAGGTCACATGTCAGGTCACGGTCAGGTCAAGTGTCAAAATTTAAGTATTTGGGTTTTGGGCTATACTTTCCATCCAAAGCCTTGTATTGCAACTATTATCTCACAAAGTGCTCCCATATGTATAATGCATCTCCCGCATAAGTAAAAGTGAAATTTTAAGCAAAGGTCAAGGTCAAGGTCAGGTCACAAAAGGTCACAGGTCTACGAAAGCCATGCGACACATGTTGTATGGGTTATTTTACACGTATAATTCGATAGAAGCAGCCATTTTCACAGCCTGACACCATATAATCGCCCGCAGCTCAAGGTCAGGTCACAATAAGGTCAAAATTTGAAATTAATTAATCTAAATAAAAATTGCATGTTTCTAGACTAGTTTTATCTTCGAAATACAGTGGTGGCATTTTTTTTTGTCTGTATCTGGTCAGTAAAAGCCAAAAAACGCAATAAAAAAATGACGTCATGAGTTACTTATTCTTAGAGAGCCATAAGTCAGTCAAAAATAAAGAAATTGCTTTGAAATTTGGTTTGAACATCGTTCATACTCGGTTCTCTAATAAATCTTCCGGTTTTTTGAAAATCTTCAAACAAAAAACTTTTGTGGAAATTCTTCCCCAAAAATAAGTTTTTTGCATTTTTGGGGGTCAAAAGCCCAAAATTTTGCAAATATGAGATAGTCATGTCAAAGACAATGTTATTTCCTTTCTTTTGACGCCTTGTATTTGCAATTTGCATTAACACGCTGTTTTCTACGATTTTGCAAACATTTAACATTTTTTCACCAAAAATGACATGACATGACGTCACTAAAACGTCATTATCTCCTCAAAATGTTCACGAATTTCAACAAAATTATAACACAAGATGTAGAATTGATGCACCATAAGGTACCGCAAGTTTCACTATGATATCTGTCATAGTTTTCAAGTTATGGAGAAAATCCGGGAGGGGGGTAAAATTTACCCCCCAGCGTCGCGCGGGTTAATAGGTGCCAAATTCGTAATCAGCGTCACAGAATGTCTCCAAAAAGGTTATGTCAGGTCATCTGAGGTCAGTGACCTTGGTTGACCTGTGGATGTGTTTGAGCCCAGTGGAACATATAATTATCTAAAATGGATCACAAATTTGAAATCAGAGTCACAAATTGTCCTAGAAACCGCCAGAAGCCCAAAAAAGTCATGAGGTCATCGGAGGTCAATGACTTCAGTTGACCTCTGAAAAGGTCAATCGAGGTCACAATCTCAGTGGAAACCACAACTGTCACCTGGAAACACCTTTGCATATGCTCCTGAACAACACGCACTCGGAAACTGCACAAGTTACAAGCATCGATCTGCGGGACACCAGTTGCGCCTGACATGACCTTGATAAACAGGTCATAGGTCACGGGTCATGTGGGTTAGAAATTCAAATTTGTCAGATTCTGTGTCAATTGTTTTAAAAGTAGGGTACTGCAAGTTTCACCACAATCGGTTAGAAACTACGCAAGTTATTGCAGAAAAACCGAGGGGGGGCATCCACCCCCTACCCGGGCGAGGGTTAACCAACGCAATGCCGGGGCGGGGGGGGGGGGGGGGGGTAGACATCCCCTCCTTCAGGTTTTTCGAGGATAGCGGGAAACAGCGGCGCACAGCGCCACCTTTTTGGCACAGCTGTTTGGGCATCAATTGCGCACATTATGTTAAAATATACTTCGGATTATATCAGGTCAGGTCACCAGACTAGGTCACGTTACCCCACCTCCAAACAACTTGTGGTCTTACCACAGTCACAGTTTTGGTATGATCGGTTTTACACTTACATGATTTCATAAGGTCATATAAATCATATGCAATTCTATTATCTTGGATTTTTATATCAGCAATCCAAGGTCGGGTCAATTTAGTGACCTTCCCATACAATTTCTCAAGGGACAGGCGAGGTGTATTCCAAAATCTCACGATTCATGGGAGCCGCTGTTAAATGCTTATCAGTCGGTCAGCTTCTTCCATTCCATTGCTTCCATTGCTTCCATTACTTTAACATAGAGGGGCCCCTATGTTAACCCACGCCCCGCTGGGGTCTCCAGCCGGACGCGCCCGCTGGGGTCTCCAGCCGGACGCGCCCCGCTGGGGTCTCCAGCCGGACGCGCCCCGCTGGGGTCTCCAGCCGGACGCGCCCGCTGGGGAGAGGGAGGGCAGATACTGCCCCTCGTTATCTTCCGAACCAATAACCGCAGCGAGACGCACAAGGCGAAAATCGAAAGCTCTCAATGAAACGCATCTCAGGCGTACGCGCATTTGTCAAATTAAGTTCACATGTCAGGTCACGGTCAGGTCAAAGGTCAAAATTGAGATATATAAGTTTTTGGGCCATACTTTCCATCCAAAGCCTGAAATTGAGACTATTATCGCACACAATGCTCTCAAAGGTATAATGCATCTCCAACATTAAGCAAAGGTGAAATTGTAAGCAAAGGTCAAGGTCAAGATCAGGTCACAAAAGGTCACTGTTGGCAAGAAGTCTACGAAAGTCATGTGACACATGTTGTATGGGTTATTTTCACGTAGAATTCGAAAGTAGCAGCCATTTTCACAACCTGACACCATATAAGGTCGAGGTCGGGTCATATAAGATAAAAATTTGAAATGTATTAATCTAAATAAAACAGGTATCTTTATAGACCGGTTTTGTCTCAGAAATACAGCGGTGGCATGTATTTGTTGTCTGTATCTGGTAAAAAAAAACACACAAAAAAACGTAATAAAAAATGACGTCATGAGTTACTTATACACAGAGAGCCATAAGTCGGTCAAAAATAAAGATATTGCTTTGCAATTTGGTTTAAGTATTGTCCATACTTGGTTCTCTCATATATATTCCGGTGTGTTGGATGTCTAAAATAAATGTTTTGTGAACAACTTGCCGAACAAAATTGTTTTTTAGGGCTCAAAAACCAAACATTTCGAAAATCAGAGATGCACATTTTGACGAACATGTTATTTCCGTTCTTTTGACGTTTTTATTTGTAATTTGCTTCAAAACTCGATTTGGTGCGATTTGTCAAACATTTATCGCTTTTTTACCAAAAAGGCATGACAGGACGTCATTAAAACGGCTTTATCTCCCAAAGTGATACATCGATTTTTTTTTAAAATTGCGCGAAGACGTATAATTGATGCTGCAGCATAACGTACTGTCAGTTTCATGTCAACATCTATCATAGTTTTCGAGTTATGGATACAATCCAGGAGGGGGCAGATTTGCCCCCCCCCCGCCCTGCGTGGCGCGGGTTAAAGCAATGGAAGTGGCTCCGTTCGCGTAGCTGGCTCCCAACATTAGATATCTTTCAGGATACATTTGTTGGCGTGCAATGAGGACGATCTGATACAAATGGGCCTGGTAGATCTCGGCCCAAGGTTTGTGGCTGGTAGTATCGGCGGTTGGCAACTAGCCAGAGGTGAAAAAATGTTCCGACGCGCCAACGCACGTTGGTGTCAGTTGATTGGGTACCGCAGTACCGTGAGTTAGCAAAACGCTGCTGAAGATAACTACACATCCCAAACTAAAGATATGATTGGCGCAAAAACATGACAGGACTTCAGTCATCTTCAACTGTCCAAAATAGCTTGTTTTGATTTAGTGGCAGGGTTCCTCAAGCCAGACCTAGCGGTGAAAAAAAAATCGGCGACACCGCCGCTGTCCCATCACTAGCGTAACCCGCGTCGTTGTCATGTCGGTGAGACAGGTGAGACAGCGACAATTGTGGCGCTGTTTGTGCCAGTAGCGACGCGATTCAAGTGCCTGTCGCCGGATGTTTACATGTGTTGACTGCTTCAAGGGAAGCGGTATCGTGTGGCTGGATATGGATATATATATATATATTGAGGCAATTCAGTAGAGAATCTCGTTAGGTAAAACACATTGACATTGACATGGGGAAAACTGTCAAGAAGACATCGGAAAGTGTGAGTGTAAAACCTAATATGAATAGTAAATTGAAGTGCGTGGAGTGTGAGAAGAAACTGCCTCCGTCTAGGAAGCATGCCATTTGCGGCCACACTGCCCGTATGAGGGCGAGACGAGGAACGTTAAACGACACAGCAAGCTAGTGCACCACAGGATGGTTTTCAGAGTAAAACAAGGCATTTGGCATAGGAGGTGTCATGGAACGCTTGATAAGACCGGACTGGCTGACAAGACTGAATCAGGCGGCTACCACCGCCAGGAGGCATGGTCAACTGCTGTAATCCCGGACACATCCTATTCTCAGACTTCTCATGTTATCAGAATGTAAACAATACATCAGTATCATCTGCATTCTGATAGCATGAAACGTCTGAGATTGGGAGTAGGACGTGTTTAAATATTGGACTTTTACCATGGATATCCGTGGTAATGCAATTTATGTAATTCATTGTTGCCCTTTTGTGACAATTGCCAGCATCTTGGCTGTACTTGCCAGGTGCTCCTGTTTCATATAAATGCACTTTCAAATGAAGATATTAGCAGTCTTAGTACGTCCGATTGGTCCAGACATGTCAATATCCCAGGGGCTTTACTTTTTAATATTTATTGTTACTGAAAACCATGTGAATAGTAAGCAAGTGCTTTCAATTGCAAGCAAGTGCTTTCAACTTAATCCTTGCCAACTAAGCTTCATTATAAACACAAATCACAGGAATTATCTTCCTAATATCTGAATCCAGTATCCCGATAAATCATGTGCTGTGGTGCGATGGTCAGTAGATAGCTACAACTAGCGTTACGTGATCAAAGGGATAGGTGCTCTGATTTAAGCGTAAGCTTATGCACAGGGTCCTAGGATTGCTTTGGACCTGGGGTGCGGAGTAGAAAATTCTGGCCAAAAATAAGCATAAGCCATAAAGAGTGAAAAATTCAACCAAAAAACGTATGCACTCTTCTTTATCAATACCAAACTACCAGCTTACCAGAATTAGTTGATACCTATGTCAATTCTTACCAGTCTTTCCTTCCACAGACATTGCATACATTATCAATTTATCATCGCATTCATAAATCATTATCAGGATTCTAATTCAAATTATCCAATGCCTTTTAAAATAAGGAGTGGAAAAATAACAATGAAATGCAGGAAAAAGAGTGGAAAAATAGTATACATAGGGTGTCGTTTTCCACCCAAATTTGCCAATGCTAGGACAATGCTTATGGACCAATCTGTTTGCTTTGATGGCAACGTGCACCAATGTGTCCATACTGAATTTTACATATTGTCAAGGCAAATCAATATATGATGATGATGATGGTGATATTAACCCGCCAGTTACTGGGGTATATTCCATAACACGACTTACTGGGGGAGGGGGTTGGGGGCTATTTTTTGCTCCCCCCCTCCCTCGGATCTCCGTAATTACTGGACCGATTGTAAAAATTCAAACAGCATTTGATAGCCCTGGGAATTGCATTGAGGGAAACATAATATTGTTTATTTTAGGGTCACCGATGACGTCACAGGTCAGGTCAAGTACAAAATGTTTGACTGTGTCAAAAGGTCTCGATGGATGGAATTGTCGCGCAAAATTGCGATATTAAACGCATAAGCAGTCGATAAATATATATGATTCGTGTGTCTGACACTTCTAAGTACCATTCTAAGCTGTTTATGACCTTGGGTCAGGTCAAGGTCATCCGAGGTCACGAGGTCAAACTGCAGATTACGGTCATTAGGAGTTGTAACACATGTTTATGGGTTTGTTTTCGTCTATAACGCGAAAAAAATGACCTTAGAACATTGTTTGTTCCACATAAATAGCAGTAAAAAGCAAAAACGGATATGCATTTTTTTTCGTAGTGCTGCTGTGAGAGGTGTTCGATTTGTGTAATTTATAGGTCATAAGTCAGTCATTTTTGAAGATATCTACTTCAAATTTGGTACACATATTCACCGAACACGTGTCACTCACATATATTCCATTTTTATGATTTTTTTGGGGGGAAATGTATTTTTAAAAATGTATTTGGATTTCTCAATTTTTTTAATAAAAAAACCCTAAAAATCCGGGATAGCAGTTTGATAGCCCGGTATATTGACAGTAATTTTATTTAAGACATTTTAAATTATATCAAACATTGTATCTTTCACGGCGTATTCTGCAAAACATTATTTGTCAACAAAAACCGAAGAACATGACGTCACTCTTGTGTCATTTCCGGTTGATCTATCACAACCTCATCTTTTTCCTTTGGCCAACATGTCTATAATTGATGTGAGAGAAGGTACTGATAGGTTAGTGACGATACTATGGTTGGTTGAGGAGTTATTGCAAAATAACGGGAAGGGGGCAAAAAATAGCCCCCCAGTAAGTCGTGGGTTAATATATCAAAATTTGTTAAATATCATGGAGGATCCCGGTCAGTGGACAAGGATCCTTTTCTAATGGAGAAACGGATAATTTTACCCTTTCTTCGTGCAATACAACTTTAGCAAATACCACTGCCCTTCTCATTTTTTTAAGTATCCCTGATCCTGGATTTTCTTGGAGCTCTATCTGAAGAGCTTGCCAAATTAGAGGTCAAATTTTCGATACCTACTGCCAACATTATCGATGGATGCAAGCATTGCTTCCAAAGTTTAGTGAAATGTATTTGCAGGATCTTGTTATCTTTTACAGGTATCTTGGCACAATCTCTTTATCTCCATCACATATCAAATTCAATGAACAAAATGATGTTTAAATATTCAATACTGGGATAAAAACTGTGCCAATGTAAAATCATGTTGGATTCTGAGCAATAACATACAATTTGTAGCATACTCAGACCAAAATAGTCACAGCATCCTGCATCTCTATTTGTAGTTCTTGTGGTGAAATATTCAATACTGGCATAAATACTGTGTCAATGTAAAATCATGTTGGATAAAATTATTGCTCTCATATGACCAGAACGAAAAATAATAATGATGTTTTCTATCTTATTTGTGGAATATTGAATGATGCTTTGATTCTATTACCTACTTCAAATACGCAAAACATCGATTGTCCAAAACTATTTTGCAGCACCCATGGAAGCAGCAAGTGATGTCATCATGGATGAATGTGGAAACATTATTATTTCATCCTTGTAACAATAGATACAACAAATATCAGTAGACGATGCAACGTTGCATGGTTCTGGAGTACAATTATTCAGAAACCACTATCTTCGTGTGTAGCACTTATTGTAACAATCACAAAATTTGTTGTGTGTTAAAAATGTGCTGTGTGTTGAAGCAATGTGCTGCGTGTTGACAAAATATGTTGTATGTTTACCAAATGTACCATAGTGCCGATTTGTATCAATATTGTTAGTCACCGAGGCGTGATAAAAAACGTGATTTTTAGAGTAATAGGCCATAACTGCGCGAAGAATGGAAGTGAGTTAGCCTGGCTCTTTGTCGGCGTCAGCCTCGAGTTGTTTTCACATCTGCAACTAGCAATGTTAGAAAAAGAAACTTGGCAGCGAATTTACAACATGTGTGTAGTAATGCACTAGTCATTACATAATTGATGAAGACACAGCAAACACCATTTAGTCAAAATCGGATATATTCGGCAGCGAGGCAATTTTTAAGAGGGCTTATTTTGTCGCCAGCTTTATGTAGTGGGTTGGCACTTTTTAACACCCATGTATAACGGTAACAGGAACATTAATGTCAGCGTCGAGGATGATTTTGAGCCGATTGTGTCTCATTAACTGATGTTAGCCGTCGGCAATCAACTAATGCATTTGTAAACATCTTAGCTCATGCTAGTATCAGGAAAGAGGATCATGGATTATTGTTCATCCATCTAGCTCAGTAGGTAGAGCGTCAGGCTGGGAAAAAAACGTCCACCCTGGTACGGTGGGTTCGAATCCTTGCGGCGCTAGAGTCTCGCTAAATGTCTCGCGACTAACTTCTTCCAATTAACCCTCGCCCGGGTAGGGGGTGGATGCCACCCCCTCGATATTTCTGGAATAACTCGCGCAGTTTCCGACCGATTTCAATGCAACTTTCAGTACCCTACTTTTGAAGAAGAAAATATTATCACATACTCTTAAAATTTTAAAGTTACCCACATGACCCGTGACCTATGACCTGTTTCTCAAGGTCATATGTGATCAATGACGCAGCCAGATTTAGTAACTAGTATGACGGTATGCTAGACTGAACGAATGGAATCGAGACGCATATGTTCTTTAACCCGCGCCGTGCCGTTGCCGGCGCCACCTTCACCATGCCGAGGGGGGGGGGGGGGAGCGTTTCGAGCCCCCCCGCTAACTCGGCTCCTATGAGACGTAGACAAAAACCGAAAACACCGTTCGAAAGCTCGTCAATATTAATTTTGAATATATTTCAGGCATGTTTTTTGCTCAGGTTAGTTTTGAGGTCACCAGAGGTCATCAAGGGTCAGATTTACAAGTTTTAGGACTTCGCTCCAGAAATCCCCAGATATCACAGGAACTATGATAGCTAGGAACAAACAGACAACATGAATGGCTCTTGAACAAAGGCAATCGCCATTTTGTTAGCAAAACGTATTTTTTAGCCAAAACAGTTTTTACAAATATCGTTTTACCTAACAAAGATAAGGCAATAACTTTGACGCCATCGCGTTTGTCTCGTCAAGGCGCTTCGCATCCTATGCATGATGACCAGGTTAGGTCAACTTAGAAATTTGACCTCGGGTCAAGGTCCAGTGATGACCCAATTAGGTCATGTTGCACATTGAAAGACGTGTCTCAACGAGACAAACACATTGATGCCAGTTTCACTTCTCTATCTTGATTTTGTCGAGAATTCAGTGACCCTGTAGGGGTCACTGAACAAAATTTGCAACTGGAACTTCAAGAATGGCCTATGATAACATGGTCCAGAAGGAATTGGATGATATAATTCGTATCATCAGAATAGGAAGCATTTGATTATTTCCCCATTGATTTATAATGGGGAGGTCACGTAATTGACCCGACCTTAGGTCACTGATATCACAAATTATAGATCAACGAATTGTAGGTACTAATGCCCTTATGAAATCCTGTAAGTACGAAATAGATGGGCCAAAAACTGTGGTTGTGGCACGATCGGAAACATTTTTGAAGGTGGGGTCACGTGACCTGGTCTGGTGACCTGACCTGAGATGACCCGAGGTATTTAGAAGAATATATAATGTGCGCAATTGATGCCCGAATAGCTGTGCCAAAAACGGCGGCGCGCTGTCCTCGAAAAACCTTAGGGGGCGTATAAACGCCCTTCCCCCGGCACGATGCGGGTTAAAAACGGTCTATTTTGTATCATAACCTTGTTATGAGCTCAATGCATGTTTCCATAACTATTGAATGGTGATAATATCGCCTAAATCAGTCATTTGTTTCTTGGAATGTATAATATACTAAGACTTCTATACCATTCTTAGAAACTTTTCTTTTCTTTTCGGCGCAATAATCCTTCGTGAAAACGGATACTAAGTCTTTTATACCAAAACTTTTTGAAACTTTTCAGAAACTTTTTAAAATCTTTTCAGCGCAAAAATCCTTAGTGAAAACGGCTATTGTAACACGCCATGCTATAAATGTGCGTTACAAAATAAATTGTTCTCTTTATTTACACAGTTCGGCTGATTGTTTTAAAATATATTTCAGTGGCGTAACTAAATCAAATAAACCCTAAAAATAGACATACTTTATTGTTGCTCATCTGGCGTGGAATTGAATAATGAGAAGCTAAGACAAGTTTCAGCCATATCATTGTTGGCTTTTTAACTACCTTATTACGAATGATTGTCGGATGGCAATATTGACCTCAACTCAACTGTGTGTTCGGATCGTCCCTGAGGGATTTGGGCAAGAGATGAGTTAGCTAGCCGGGAACCATCGCAGATATTTGTCAGTGGAGAATCTTGCCGGTTGTTTGTTTAAAATCCCTCCGACGAGGCCTGGTATTCGGTTTCGGAAGAAACATCCGACACATATCAGTCTCCGGCTGCAGATAATTCGCCGGCGGCTCGGGGTTCGCTTCATCTCTTTTTTAGCTTCGAAGGAAGGAAAAAGGCTTGTATTTGTTTAGCAGATGACAAAGATATGTCTTTGCGCTCCACCTCTTAAATATAAGCAGGATATTACGCTTCATGGTTAATGTTTTAAGCGTATTTGTAAATTTCAGAAAGTGAAGTAATACAAAAATAACGTTGGCAAGTGGTTTCAGACATAAAACTACAACAGTACATATTTTGGGACTTTCCTTGCAATATGTTGTGGATGAGTTATGTGTATTGACAGTTTTTTTCTTCATTTATTTATTTCAGATGGTAGAGCACTGGATAGGAAACTTCACACCCTGGCGAGGTGGGTTCGAGTCGCTTTGGCGCTAAATATTTGCACCTGACTGCTGTTGACCTGATGAAGAGGTCGGTGGCTGCCGCCGCTAGCAGATCAGCTGACCCCCAGGGGCTGGGCGGACCTGCTTCAAGTTTAAAGCACGCTTAGCTTTCGCCACTAGCTTCAGCCGGTGACCTGGAGTTACGAGATCGGATGCTGCGGGTCAGGAGGGAAGTCTGTTTGACAGGATGCTAAGCTCAGATTTAATTCAATTGGTAGCTTCGGACTAAATTAAAATAATTAAGATTCCAATAAGTTGGCTTTACCTTGACCGTTTCCAAAGCCACCTTATTCATTTATCCCCCAATTTTTCGTTACTTATATCCATTATTGTCTCATTTCTATTGGCAAATGGAATCCTTTTATGTGGTGTGAAGGACAGCGTATTTGCTTTCGTCTTTTCTTTAGTGCGATCAGTGTCCGTTACGGCTCACTGAAACTCTACTCGGGCTTTTAATAACCCACTGACACTTTACACCAATATACCCACCAATATACCCACCAATAAACCCACCAATATACCCACCAATATACCCACCAATATTGTTATTTTTGTACCTTAATTTTCCTATCTTTTGAAGTGTTTTAAAGTAATTCCTTTGTGTTTAGAAGTTTTCCTTTTGAACGCATTTTACGTCACGGCTACCATATTGTATTTGGCACCAAATTCGATGTCGCTTTGCGGAAGTGTCAAAATATACCTTCCACCACCACCTCACCTGACGATCGTTTGTGCGTGCTGCGCTTACCACCGAGCTGACTGAAGACCGAGACTGAGAACCACCAAGACTTTAACTTTGCTTGTCGTATTATTATTTTTTTCTCTCAAATCTGTATAACGAACCGGCATAATTTTAACTTAAACTTTCAACATAGTCTACTGGGCCGGATGAAGATTGCTTGTTATTTAATTTTGCTGATTTAATGTGGCTGATATTTTGGTTTGCCGATTGAATTGTATGTCAAGATTTGTGATTCTGTGTGACCTCAAGATTTGTGATGGCAGAAGCAGGGCCCAAACAAATGGTTTCGTGGTAGTCGAAATTAAGACGGGGGTTGGTGGTTGTCCTGCGATATTCAAATTCATATTGCAAAATGTGCGCAAATGGTGTCATACGCCCTAGTGCACCATCAATTCAGACGGATTTTTCCCCCCTTTTTCCGACTTTAACCCGCGCCCCGCTGGGGTCAGCAGCAGAGTTCGTCACGGGCTAGGCTGGCCATATGGGCCATGGGGCGGGCCTGGGCTGGGCCTGGGCTGGGCCTGGGCTGGGCCTGGGCTGGGCCTGGGCTGGGCCTGGGCTGGGCCTGGGCTGGGCCTGGGCTGGGCCTGGGCTGGGTCTGGGCTGGGCCTGGGCTGGGCCTGGGCTGGGCCTGGGCTGGGCCTGGGCTGGGCCTGAGCTGGGCCTGAGCTGGGCCTGAGCTGGGCCTGAGCTGGGCCTGAGCTGGGCCTGGGCTGGGCCTGGGCTGGGCCTGGGCTGGGCCTGAGCTGGGCCTGGGCTGGGCCTGGGCTGGGCCTGGGCTGGGGCTGGGCCTGGGCTGGGCCTGGGCTGGGCCTGGGCTGGGCCTGGGCTGGGCCTGGGCTGGGCCTGGCCTGGGCCTGGGCTGGGCCTGGGCTGGGCCTGGGCTGGGCCTGGGCTGGGCCTGGGCTGGGCCTGGGCTGGGCCTGGGCTGGGCCTGGGCTGGGCCTGGGCTGGGCCTGGGCTGGGCCTGGGCTGGGCCTGGGCTGGGCCTGGGCTGGGCCTGGGCTGGGCCTGGGCTGGGCCTGGGCTGGGCCTGGGCTGGGCCTGGGCTGGGCCTGGGCTGGGCCTGGGCTGGGCCTGGGCTGGGCCTGGGCTGGGCCTGGGCTGGGCCTGGGCTGGGCCTGGGCTGGGCCTGGGCCTGGGCTGGACCTGGGCCTGGGCTGGACCTGGGCCTGGGCCTGGGCTGGGCCTGGGCTGGGCCTCAACATTAAGGAAATCACTGGGCTCTGGAAGGGCCTGGGCTGATAATGTTGAAGCTCAGGTCAGAGCTGACAAATATTTGAACCAGTAATTCACTTCCACATCAACACACTGTTGTTGTGGCTGTGGCTTTTTGTTTGTTTTTGGCTTGGTTGGTTCATTGTTTCACATTTATAGTATACAAGTAAATATGCTAGGAGAGTGATTGCAAATTTTGTGAAAATATTTATATGCTTAATCTGAACGGGCCACACCGGGCCTGGGCCTCAATATTATAAATTTGAACGGGCCTGGTCCGGGCCTGGGCTTGGTGTTCATGGGCCTGGGCCGGGCCGGGCTGGGGGTTGGTGGGCCCATCACGAACACTGGTCAGAAGCCGAACGCGCCCCGCTTGGGTGGTAAATATTATCCCCCCTCGTATCTTCCGCACAAATGACCGCAGCGGGACGTACACGGCGGCGATCGAAAGCTCTCAAGGAGACGAATATAATGCATACCCGAAATACTTAAAATAAGGTCACATGTCAGGTCACGATCAGGTAAAAAGTCAAACTTGAGGTATTTACATTTTTCAGCCATACTTTCCATCCAAAGCCTTAGATTGCGACTGTTATCGCACAAGGTGCTCTCAAAGGTATAATGCATCTCCAGTATAATCCAAACCGGAAATTGTAAGCAAAGGTCAAGGTCAAGGTCAGGTCACAAAAGGTCACAGGTCTACGAAAGCCATGCGACACATGTTGTATGGGTTATTTTACACGTATAATTCGATAGTCGCAGCCATTTTCATAACTTGACACCACATAATTGCCCTCAGGTCAAGGTCAGGTCACCATAAAGTCAACAAATTTAATTGATTAATATAAATACAAAAGGCATGTTTCTAGACCAGTTTGTCTCCGAAATACAGCGGTGGTATTTATTTGTCTGCATCTAATCAATAAAAGCAACAAAAAGCGAAAATTACAAAAAATGACGTCATGAGTTACTTTTACTTAGGAAGCTATAAGTCAGTCAAAAATAAAGATATTGCTTTGGAATTTTGTTTGAATATCGTCCATACTTGGTTCTCTAATATTTTTTTTTTATATATCTTTTTGTGAAAAAATGCGGAAATTTTCCCCAAAAAAGTGTTTTGATTTTTTGGGGGTCAGAAACACAAAGTTCCGTAAATCAGAGATATCCATATTGAAGGAAATGTAATTTCCTTCCTTTCAACGTTTTGCATTTTTGTAATTTGCATTACAACTCTATTTTCCAAAAAAAAATAGCATCGTTTTTCCACCCAAAATGACATAACATGACGCAATTAAAACATTTTATTTTCTCAAACAGACTCAGTCTACTGTACTCACTATCAGTCTTATCTGTAGAAAACTGTTTTTTATCAAGAATTACTATGAAATATTGGACCAAAAGCAAGAAGTCGTTGAAATGTTGTATATTTGCCTGTTTGTTTATTTCAGGGGATATCAGCCCCCCCGCTCCGTAGGGCGAAGGTTAAGGACACCGAATGCTTCCCGAATGATACATGGTGCTGCATTGAGATGAAACTTGGTAGAAGCCGGTATGATTCGTCAGATTCTTACCCCGGCATTGACTGGGGTCACAGCAGAACGCCATTAATTGGGGGGGGGGGGGCGTTAAAGGCGAGAGGGCGAGAGGGCGAGAGGGGTATTTCGATAGTGGTAGTCATTTTACCACCTGACTTTATTTGCGTGAAGTTAATGTCAATTTCAGGTCAAGTTCCGGTCACTGAAGTTCAAAATATTAAGTTGATAAATATAAATAAGAAAGGCACGTTTCTAGATTTGTTTTGTCTCAGAAATACAGTGCTGCCATTTATTGGTCTGTATCTGGTCAACAAAAGACAAAAACGCAATTTCTAAATATGACGTCATGAGTTACCCATACTTTAGATGCCATAAGTCGGTCAAAAATGTTGATATCATTCTGAAATTGGGTATGGTAGGTATCCATATGTCGTTCACTGACTTGTATTCCTGCTTTCAGAATGTCTGTGAAATATTTGATTTTGTGGGCATTTTCCCCCCACAAAAAAAAACTTTTTTGAAATTTTTGGGGTCAAAAACCTTCATTTTCAAAATTCCGAGATAGCCATTTTGTAGTACTTGCTAATTTACATTTTTTGACGTTTTTGGATTGCATTTTCTCTAAATATGCATTTCTACGGTCTGTTACATTTTAGCTGATTTTCGTACACAACTAGTGTGTAGTGACGTCACACAATTCAATATAACTCGAAATTTGTTCGACGAAATTGCTGTTTTTTACAGAAGACGTAAACATGATTTATAAGAAGGTACTCTAAGTTTCACGTTGATAGGGTTTTTGGTTTTTGAGCTATTACGAAAATTAATCAGGGGGACGTTAAATGCCCCCCCCCCCCGGGGGGCGGGGGCGTTTAACGCGCAATTATTGCATATTCCAATATGCCATGAGTTCCTCCTGCAGGGGGTGGAGCTGCACAGACAGAAGTTCCCCGACTTTGACAAGAGGACCCTCACCTCCGGAGTCTAGGCCACCTGGCCAAACCCTCGGTGCACTGGCAAGTGGCACAGCACATGAAGCTCCTCTCCCAGGGCTATCGGGGTGTGATATTGGATTGTGATATACCTAGTATCGATGGTGGTATATAGGTCCTATGATATATGGCACGATCTTAATCTGTCCGTGAGGTTGGATGTCAAAACACTTCCCAATGTGGTTATCGATGCTTTTCTACGCAGAATGCAACAAATTATGCGCATTGCGCTGGAAATTGCAACCCGTAAATAAGAAGCAAAAATTATACAAAATCCCTAATTTTGCTAAAATCGGCTGAACTTCAATCCATTTTCGACAAAGGAAATATTATTCAAAATATCGATTGCCGCACCATTTTGGAAAGATCTCGCAAGGAGCAATGGGGAAAACACGGTTCCCGTTGCATCGGAGATATGTGTTACATTTCGGACCACCCTACGCTGTTGGCTGTTTGTAAAAGTTGATGTGCATGCTTCAGTCATCGATTGCCCATGTTTCCCACGAGCATTTTGTCATTGATATATCTTACCTACACTCAAAACATCAATGTAGATTTAAAAGCAGAACGATGAATTACTGCAAAAGATACAAAAACGTCCAGCGCTCTTGGCGATTTGCTTTTAAACCGACCTTTTCGCCTTCTCTTTTCGCTGCATCCGGTTCCGTTCGGTTTTGATGCGTCGTTTGTCTGGCTTTTCGCTCGCTGTCAGGCCGTCAGACCGACCAACCGACATCGCTAATAATCATCTCCGTAATGAGTGGCGCCGTGACGGGCGCAGCGCGCGCTAAATTGGCCGACCAATTGTGGCGCCGCTCCCCCGAGCCGCATGTGGTTTAAACGCTGATGTGAAACTGAAAGCCCGGGATAATTGGCCAGCTGGTCGAGGCGCCTGGCACCAGGCCGGCTCGCGGTCCCCGTAGCCGCACGGAGTTTATCTGCCTGCCGGATAGGGTTGCCTCCGCGTTGTGCGTGAGCGCCTCGTGATTATTGTGACACCATGAGACATGTCACCGGAGGGTAGTCACCGGAGACGTGTCACCGGAGGGTAGTCACCGGAGACGTGTCACCGGAGGGTAGTCACCGGAGACGTGTCACCGGAGGGTAGTCATCGGAGACGTGTCACCGGAGGTAGTCACCGGATACGTGTCACCGGAGGGTAGTCATCGGAGACGTGTCACCGGAGGTAGTCACCGGAGACGTGTCACCGGAGGGTAGTCACCGGAGACGTGTCACCGGAGGGTAGTCACCGGAGACGTGTCACCGGAGGGTAGTCATCGGAGACGTGTCACTGGAGGGTAGTCACCGGAGACGTGTCACCGGAGGGTAGTCATCGGAGACGTGTCACCGGAGGTAGTCACCGGAGACGTGTCACCGGAGGGTAGTCACCGGAGACGTGTCACCGGAGGGTAGTCACCGGAGACGT
The DNA here is from genome assembly GCA_036785665.1 of Chirona hameri. Lineage (NCBI taxonomy): Eukaryota > Metazoa > Arthropoda > Thecostraca > Balanomorpha > Balanidae > Chirona > Chirona hameri. Next base: position 44,165 of record JAXIVJ010009821.1, read on the forward strand.
GTCACCGATGGTAGTCACCGGAGACGTGTCACCGGAGGGTAGTCATCGGAGACGTGTCACCGGAGGGGTGTTCTAAAAACAAATGCCACCTGACAATACATGCCACAGCATCGCTATGCACGTAGGCGTAAGACGGGGTGTGGTGTAGGAAGGTCACGACTCACGGATCCACTTTTTGGTCAGAAGTTTTTCGTTAAACTCTTATGTTGCTAAATAAAGACCATTATTTTAATAAATTTCCTCTGCCCCTGACTATGCATTTAATTTGTTGTGCATCGCAGTCATGCAATGCCAGTGTTCCTGTTGCTCATTATTCATGGCGTCATTACTGGGTACATCAGTCATCAATACACCACATCTGTTGAATTCGTAATTCATTGCAATGGTTGCTCCTTGTCAGCACAGGGCCATGCAAAGACCGGCAAACGAGAAACATGCATCCGTAAGGGATATGCTCTGTTAGCAGGTCTTTCAGAACAGGTCTCATAGCCACAGCGCTGCCACAGGAATGTTTTAGTATTGGTCGAATAAGCATGGCATGTCTTTGGTGGGCATGGTATGTACTGCTCTGCATTGGTGAATCCAGAGGGGAGCATCTCCAAGGGCCTCATAGCCGAGTGTCTTCAGTAGCAGACGAGTGCTAAACCGTCCGCTCCGCTGGGCTATTACAGGCCAAGTGGTGGTGCAAGCCAGTGATAGGCAATTAGGGATTGATAACCTGCAATACCCGTGACACCTGTCGTACCTATACTACGTTTTTGTACCCGTCATACACCCGAGGTACCCGTCAAAACCATACGGTGCCCGACATACACCCGTGGTACCCGTTGTGCCGCTGTGGAACACGTGATAAACCCGTTATAGTCGGCACTCACCCATTATAACCGTGGCACACCTATGGCACCCGTTATACACACGTTTAACCTGTGAAAACTCCACCCCGGCTTAGCGTATATGTTCATTGATATATGCCGTACCGTATGTCGATGACCTTCATTTCACGGTGATTCCGTGGCTGCTTCTCATTGGTTGTGCCACTGTAGTATCCGTGGTTGGATCTGATTGGCTTTCGACTTGAGTGAAGCGATGTAAAACCCGTAACCGTAAAAAGTTTGTTTACGGTAAAATATTTATTAACATTTCCTATGTTAGTTACAGCACAAACCTTCGCCCAAAACTGCACAACCTACAACTGTCTAAAACTATCGTATTAAATGCGTCGGAAATTTACGAATTATTACGAGCGAGCGCGAAGCGCTCGCTCGTCTTTCCGTGGTAAATGGGGAAAATCTGAATATGAGCGGCCCGACCCGACCCGGCCCGACCCAGCTGGGGCGACGCTTTTGACAAATTAATATCTCTGCAACCACACGTCCGATTGACAAGCGGACTTCTTTGCTGAGCAGCCCCATCCAATCTACTCTGTTTGAGACCGGTGCTGACTCGTGTGGGTGACTACCACTGCGCGAGGCGCGTACTGCGTGATGGGTGTTGGAAAGTGTTTCCTCGCAATAACGCCGCAACGGCTAAGCCGATTGTGTTCAAATTTGGTGTGTGATTAGGGACCCCTCAGCCGCCACTTTTCCACAAGTTATTGGCAGAGTGCCTCTGCACGTGCGCACGTGCACACCCCTATTATATATCTCAGGAACGGCTGAGCCGATTGTGTACACATTTGGTGTGTGGTTAGGGACCCTCAGCCGCCACTTTCCCACAAGTCGGGGGTGGGATGCTTCTGCACGTGCGCACCCTTTTTGTATCTCAGAAACTACTTGCCCGATGGAGTTGACGTTCACCATACATTTCCTTCGCGCTCGCTCGTTCATCGCCAACTACGGCGCCTTACTGGTATACCACTCGGTAGTATCCGTAAACTCGTATGCAAACCTTAAAATCACGTGCATTACAATCAATGTGGTACTGCAATGTATAATTGCCGCTTTAATTATATAAATTCGTGGCGGATAGACAGACCGACAGACGCTTATAAATAGTAATATAGACTCTCGCCTTGTGCTCGCTCCGCGTCGCAATCCCATAGATTCGCAATCCCGATAGATTGCATCCCGATAGATGGATGGATATTTGATTGATAGATGAATAGCTAAATTTGATATCTTTTTTGACTTATTTGGTGCTGATGTCTAGCAATTTTATGAAAATAAAAGTATTTGGGGGAAAGTAGTTGGGAAAAGTAGTTGGGGCAAAGTAGTTAAAGAAGTTGGGCCAGAGTAAAAGTAGTTATGGGAAAATGTAGTTTGGTAAAAAAAAAAGTTTGAAAAGCAGTTGTGTGTAAAGAATTTGGGCAAAAAGTAGTTGGGAAATGTAGTTGGTAAAAAGTAGTCTGATACAAAGTAGTTGACGAAAAGTAGTAGGGGTAAAATTAGTATGTCTAAAGAAAAAAAAGTGCGAAGAAAAACATATGTGAAAAGTAGTTTGGTGAAAGTTGGGAAAAGTAGTTGGGTAAAAAGTAGTTGGGTAAACAATAGTTGCGTAAAAAGAAGTTAGGTAAAAAGTAGTGTGGTAAAAAGTACTTGTGTAAAATGTAGTTGGGATTAAAGTAGTTGGTAAAGTAGTCTATTGCAGGTTTGGTTGGCCGCGTTGGGGCGCGCTGCCTCACCGGCAGGTCCTACGTCATGTGGGGGTGCCGCGACTGGCAATTCATCAACCGCTGGCCCAGCACATATCATTAATTGAGAAGGCCGCCCGGGTCTCGGCTCAGAGTCCAACTCCATATGTGTTATGACACTTGCACATGGGGCACAATTCATAAGAAAGCCTTCAAATACAAACACAATTAACCTAAAGAAAAGTCCATATTTGTTTACACATATGCTCATGGCGTAGGACAACGCATAAACATAATTAACCTAAAGAAAACTGTACATATTTGTTCAGACATATGCTCATAGCGTAGACAATGCATTATCTTTTTTTGTATTGGTTCAGAAAACCTTCAAATACAAACATAATTAACACGTTGTACCCAGTGGCTGACGGGTCTCAGCTCGGAGTCCATATTTGTTACGGTCAAAAGAAAACAGTCCATATTTGTTCTGACATATGCTATTGGGGTACAAATCCGAAACATATATGCTGGAAGGCTGTGATGAGCATTGTGCTGATAAAAAGGAGATGGAAAAGTAGCCTTTGTCATGTTAGGGTTAATTAAAAAAGATGATGAATAATTAACATATATTACGCCTTGTGGCTTCTTCAGGGCTAAAACAGAACAAGCAAACAGTATTTTTGTCTCCAAATTTAAAGACACAAGACTCATGACCCTAAATATGCGAGCACCTGTATCATATATTTATGCACATGCAACACGACGAA